>PVKA01037583.1:0-20894 GCA_004027165.1 Ctenomys sociabilis | reverse complement strand
ATTCTTTCAAAAAAAAAAAAAAAAAAAAGGATAGGGCCAGGGAGATATCGCATGGTGGTCTAAGTGTATACATGGCAAATACAAGGACCTGGGTTTGATCCCCTACCCCCAGACTGCATGCCGCAGAAGCCTACACCGAGCCAGCCACCAAAACCGGTTGTGGTGGTGCACGCCTGTAATCCCAGTTCTAGGGAGGTTGAGGCAGGAGGATTGTTGTGAGTTCGACACCAGCCTGAGCTACAAAGTGAGCTTAAGGCCAGCCTGAACTGCATAGTGAGACCCTGTCTCAAAAAGACCAAAAAAAAAAAAAAAAAAAATTTAAGTCCATGGAAAGGTTACTTTATTATTAAAGAAAAAAAAAAAAAACAAAAAAACTATGTTATGTGTACTATAGCCTAGCCATACAGTACGGATAAAGTTTATAGTAGTAGATAGATGTCCTGGCCTTCACAGTCACTCACCACTCAGTTATTGGCTTACTCAGGACAAATTTCCAGTCCTGTTATGGTAACTGTACCATACAAGCAGACCATTTCAAAATCACTTATATCTTTTTTACAGATACACAGATACCACTGTGTTGTTACTGTATTGTTTACAGTTTTCAAGACAATATGCTATAAAAGTTTGTAGCCTAGGAGTAGTTAAGTGGCATGATATAACCTACTGTGTGGTAGGCTGTACCATCTCAGTTTGTGTAGGTACATTGTGTGATGTTCACATAATTCTGAAACCACTCAACAATGAAAGTCTTAGAAGGTACCTGGTTATTAAGCAATGCATGACTGTATTTTTTTTCTTTTTTTTGTATTTAGTATGGGGTCTACAGGGTCTCACTACACATATCGGACTTGTAGCGATCCTCCTGTTTTTGGCCTCCCAAGAGCTGGGATTACAGGGGTGCGCCACCACAGACAGTATCAATGGCTATCACAGTGCGCCCCAGGGGCAGGGCCGGAACGGCACGCCGGGGTTGAACCCTGATCCCTGTGTCTGCCTAAGCAGGCACTTTAGTCCTCTGAGCTATCTAGCTGGCCCTTGCATGACTGCATTTTATTTAAAAAATTTTTTTTGGCAGAACTGGAGATTGAATTCAGGCCCTTGCGCTTGCCAGGGAAGCACTTATTCCACTGAGCCATCTTCACAGCCCCAAATGACTACATTTTAAATCATCAGTAGATTACTTATAATACCTAATATAACACAAATATGTAAATAGTTGCTACACATATTACTTAGGGAATAATAGCAATCTATACATGTTTAGTACAATCATAGTTTTCTCGAATACTATCATCTGAGGTTCAATGTGCAAATATAAATCCGTGGATATGGACACTTGACTGTACTGTTATTTCAACTTCTTTGTGTTCAAATATTTTTAATTACAAATGAAATTAAGTTTCAAAATGAATATACTTTGGCTATTCTGTATGTGTATCTGTGGGTTTGGGGGCACAGACTCAAGGCTTCATACATGCTATGCAAGTGCTCTACCACAGGCTTATACCTTTGGGTCCCCTTTAGGTAATTTCTAATCAGTTTACTGGCTAATTTAAATTATTTCATATAGTCTAAAATTATAAATCTGGATTTCATTCAAAAGTTTAAATAGGGGACTGGGGAGATGGCTCAATAGAATAAGCACTTGCCTGTCAAGTGCAACAGGATGAGTTCAATCCCCAGTTCCACCAAAAAAAATAAATAAATAAAAATATAAAATAAAATAAAAAAACCCCAAAAGTTTAAATAGTTGATTCGGCTTAAGAAATGTAAATTAAGATGTAAATTACATTCTATGAGGGTTATTAAGGAAGGATAACTCAAATTCAAAACAGGTTACAGGAAACTTTCCTAAATTCATTTAATCTTATGAGTCCTCTAGCAATAAAAAAATAATAAAATTAGAACTTGCAGCCAATGTGTACTGAACATAAACTTTATGCTAAATAATTTCTCATGTTCAACCATATATGAACTGATTTAATTCTATTTTTTTTTTTTTTTTTTTTTTTTTTTTTTTGAGACAGGGTCTCACTATGCAGTTCAGGCTGGCCTTAAACTCACTTTGTAGCTCAGGCTGGTCTCGAACTCACAACAATCCTCCTGCCTCAGCCTCCCGAATGCTGGGATTACAGGCGTGCGCCACCACACCCGGCTGATTTAATTCTAATTGAATTGTAAGATTATTTTTTTTTCCAAGCTGAGTCAAGTTCAAGGCATGATTAGAACCAAAACCAACAAGACATAAGTGGAAATGCAACTGTAGTGATTTAGGTAGAAACAAACAAATGGTAAACACTCTCCAGCTGTTACATTAGCAGGGGTTTTCTGTGATATGACTCAAATTTAATAAGTGATGACTCAAGTTTAATAAGTGATTTTTACTGAAAGTTTTTTATACATAAAACAAAAAAACAAAGTTTCATACATTTCCTTAACTTTCCTTCAGTACAAATAATCTAATAATTCATAAAGAGAATTAGGAAAAACAATCTTATTCATGCAGTATTTCAACTTCTGCACAATCATATTAGCCTGGGTTTGGACCCTGGAATACTTCCTGAACATGAGATTAAAGGGCCCTGAAAAAACTGTTGAAATTAGAAACTTGTGTGGGAATGTCTTTTCCCGTTTCTGACTTGATGTATATTTCTCTGTGTTAAGAAGCAATGAACCAAAGCACACTCACAGATTTCTCTATTACATAGCTCATGGGGGACAGAGACTGAAGTCCTGCCACAAAAGCACAAAACTGTGTAACACTACATCCTGTCAGCTTCATGGTGGTTCCAATAGTCAAGGCTTGTGACACACTGCAAGGGGAAGGACCTTGTGTCCTTGCTTTCATGTTGCTTTGATTACATGCTGTACCACTTGAGCCTGGTGTGCTTGTTATCTTTCTTCTACAACTTCCTTTTTTTCCCCATAATTTTATTGAAGAACCAATAGCAATGAGACAGTCTCAAATCAAATTAGTAGAACAGATTCAATAATTAATACATTGCATATTGTTTTCTTAGTGGTTATTTGTTGTATACAACTTCAAGTTATGTGTTAAGTCTCTTCCTTTCCACTTACCTACTTTCTAACCTTGGCTACACAGCTTGGCCACCTGATAAACCCTAAAGCACAAATCTACTATAAAGTCCCTGAATCTGAATATTTAGGACATAACTAAAATTTTCAAACATTACTAACCTCCCAAAGAGTTCATGCCAATATAAATTATTTGATTTCTTTATAAAAACTGAAGCACATGTAAACACGTAAAAGCCTTTTCACAATCTCTTCCATTTCTCAGTAGTATAAATTCACTGATTTGCTGTATACTATCTTTATTTATTTATTTATTTTAATGTACTTGGTACAGGGTCTTACTATGTAGCTCAGACTCCTAGTGATCCTCCTGTTTTCGGCCTCCCCAGCACTGGGATTATAGGTGTGCACCACCACTTCTGGTCTCTATCTTTTTATATATGTATGCCATAAAGTCTCTCACCAGTATGAATTCTTTGATGTACTTTAAGAGTTGAACTTAGCCTAAAGGACTTCCCACATTTGTTACATGCAAACGGTTTCTCACCAGTATGAACACTTTCGTGTACTTTAAGGCCTGAACTGAGTCTAAAGGATTTCTCACATTTGCTACATTGGAAGGGTTTCTCACCACTGTGGATACTCTGATGTTGAGTAAGACGTCCATAGACACAAAAGGCTTTCCCACATTCCTTACATTCATAGGGTTTCTCACCAGTATGAAGTCTATGGTGTATAGTACGTTGGTGACTACTGCTAAAAGCTCTCCCACACTCTTCACATTCATAGGGTTTCTCACCAGTATGAGTTCTGTCATGTCGAATGAGATGTGAGGGATGACTAAAGGCCTTCCCACATTCTTTACATTCAAAGGGTTTTTCACCAGTATGAACTCTTGCATGCTGTACTAGGTTTGAGGCTTGACTGAATGCCTTTCCACATTCCCTACATTCATAGGGTTTCTCACCAGTATGAATTCTTTGGTGTATTCTCAGTCTTCCAACTTCACTGAAAGCCTTCCCACACTCATGACATACATAGGATTTCTCTCCAGTATGGACTTTTTCATGTTGAGTCAGGTGTGAGGCACGACTAAAGGCCTTTCCACACTCTTCACATCGATAGGGTTTCTCGCCAGTGTGAATTCTCTGGTGTACTCTAAGATCTGAAGGACGACTAAAAGCTTTCCCACATTCTTTACATTTATAGGGTTTCTCACCAGTGTGCATCATCTGATGTAGTCTAAGGTGTGTAGGACGACCAAAGGCCTTCCCACATTCTTTACATTCATAGGGTTTCTCTCCATACTGATTTCTCTGATGTAGAGTAAGAGATGAATCTTTTCTATAAATGTATATCTTTCCATAATTGATCACTTCATAACTTGACTCCAAATCTATAAGTAATAAGAAAAGAAAAACATCTGGTTTCTTTGATCAGAAAAAGTAAATGTACTATGGCATAATTAAGGCAAAATGGAAAATCTCATACATTAGAGAGTATAAAGTACTCTAGAACATAATTATAAGGACAAAATTCTAGGGAGATGGGAGAGTAGACAGTGCCAGAAAATTATCTCCCCATAAAGATGCAGAAGTTTTATGATGTAGCCATTTTAAACTGAGTTATATTGAAAGGCTATAACTTCTCTCAGGAAAAACATGAAAGATAAATCATAGTTCATTTTCTTCACCTCAAAACAGCTATCCAACTCAAAACCCTGAGGTAATCAGCTATGCATGTGTTCCTCGAGCAGCTTGCAGCCCATTTATGTGCAGGCTTCCACAAGACCTGAGAAGATCCTAAACTCACAACTCACAGTTATTCTTTTTTTTTAAGCAGAACCAGTGATTGAACTCAGGCCCTTGCGCTTGCCAGGCAAGCACTAATTCTACTAAGCCATCTCCCCAGGCCCTCACAGTTATTCTTGGCAACAGAAAACAATGAAAACAAAATCAACATAACGAGGAAAAGGCAGAATACAATTTCCAGAGTTATACAATATTAACCCATATATTCAGTTTTCAACAACAAAAATCAGAAGATATAAAGAAACAGGAAAGGGCCAGTGAGATAGCTCAGAGTCCTAAGTGCTTACTTAGGCAAGCACAAGGACCGGGGTTCAATCCCCAGCATTACAGGCCACACTGGCCCTGACCATGGGCATGCTGAGCTAGCCACTGAATCTAGATGTGGTGGTGCACACCTGTAATCCTAGCACTGGGGAGGTTGAAAAAATCCTGTACCAAATACAAAAATTAAAAGAAGAGAAGAAGAAGAAGCAGCAGAAGAAGAAGCAGCAGAAGAGAAAGGAAGAAAGAAAGAAAGAAAGAAAGAAAGAAAGAAAGAAAGAAAGAAAGAAAGAAAGAAAGAAAGAAAGAAAGAAAGAAAGAAGAAAAGTTTGGGCTAACATAAAGTGAAATAATAGATTGATCCCTGATGAATACCAGATGGTGGTCTTACTAGAAATAAGTGTTGAAAACCACTTCTTTCTTTTTCTTTCTTTCTTTCATTCTTTCTTTTTTGCAGTAGGAAGGATCTTTTTATTGTGAACAAGGGCCCTGCTGTATGTTAAGCAAGCACTCTTTCATTGACCTACGTCCCCAACTCATGGTGTCTTAAAAAACACTTTAAAAAAGTAAAGGAAGATGTGTAAAGTCCAGAAAATTATGTACAAAGTGGCTGGAATTATGAATGAGAGAGAAAACTTAAATAACAAAGAAATCCCAGAAGGAACTTAAGAACTACAGTAACTAAAATGTTTATTAGCAAGATGCAAAAATAAATTTAAATAGAAGAATCAATAGACTCAAAAACAGTATAACTAGTATCATTACATAGGGCCAGGTATATAGCTCAGTAACACAACATCTTCCTGGTACTTACAAGGTAAGTACAAGGACCTTGTACTTACAAGGTCCTGAGTTTAATGCCCAGTACCAAAAATAAATAAATAAAAATCAAGGGCCACCCAGATAGCTCAGCAGATTAAAACATATAAAAAACAAAAATTACTTTTGTTCTTCCCATTCTGGGTGCTTGGCAGCCACAGTTTACAGTTCAGTTATGGCCAAGTCCAAGAACCACACCATGCACAACCAGTTCCAAAAATGGTACAGAAATGGCATCAAGAAACCCTGGTCAAAAGATATGAATCTCTGAAGGGGTAGATCCCAAATTCCTTAGGAACATATGTTTTTCCAAAAAGCACAACAAGAAAGGCTTTAAGAAGATGCAAACAAACAATGCCAAGGCCATGAATCCATATGCCAAGGCTATCAAGAACCTCATCAAGCCCAAGGAGATCAAGCCCAAGATCATTCAAAAGGGAGTAAACTGCAGGCTGGCTTAACTTGCCTATACTGTCCACCCCAAGCTTGGGAAGTGTATCCATGCCCACACTGCCAAGCATTGCAGGCTTTGCTGGCCAAAGGTACAAGCTCCAGCTTCTGCTACATCCCAGACTCCCAAAGGTACCCACGCCCGCAAAGGTGCCCATGCCCCTGTGAAGGCTCCACAATAAAAGGCCCTTATCTTCTGATATAAAAACAGAACTGGTGTGACCACAGGGGTGCCATTTGGGGGGGAGGATGGTGTCCTCCTGTGTTCTTTGCACAAATAAATCTGAGGCAGGAAAAATAAATGAAAAAAGATTTAAGAAATAAGGGCAAAAAAGGAGCTGTGGGGGTTTCCATCAAGCAGATCAACCATTGCAAAAATTCCAGAAGGAAAATAAAGAAATGTGCAAAGTAATTATTAAAAGAAATAAAGCTCAAAATCTTCAAAACTTTGATGAAAGATATAAATGTAATATTGAATGAATTCTAAAAAGAATCAACTCAGAGAATCATTATGTGAATATACTACAACTCCTGAAGGGTTGCAGTAGGGAGTAGTAGAATACTTGCCTATTATGTTCAAGGCCTTGGGTTCAAATCCAACACTGAAAAAAAAAATCTTGAAAGCTGTAAAGGAAAAACAACTCACATACAAAAAATCCCCCCTATGATAACTAGCAGATTTTTCAATGGAAAGTTTAGAGGTCACTGATATATTCAAAGGGCTGAAAGAAAAAAAAATCTTTCAACTAGGAATCCCATTTGGCAAAACTTTTACCATTTAATTTCTTTAAAAGGCAAATTAAACTAGGCATAGTAGAGCACACCTATAATCCTAACATTCAGGAGGCTAAGGTAAGAGAATCACCTCAAACTCAAGGTCAGTCTGGGTTACTAAATAAAGTCAAGGCTAGCCCAAATCTCATAGTGAGACCCTGCCCCCATCACACACAACCAGAGAACAAAACAAATTTTTTACAAGTCTCAGATAAACATACTAAGGGATTTACTCATAAAGCTAGTTAATAAGAGAACTATGGGGGCTGAGGAGATGGCTCAGTGGAATAAGCACTTCCCTGGCAAGCACAAGGTCCTGAGTTCAATCCCCAGTTCTGCCAAAAGAAAAAAAAAAGAGAGAGAGAGAACTATGGTAGGAATCTAGTCAAGGTTACTGCTTCTTGGCCAGGGGCTAGAACTTCAAGGCAGTCCTGGTAACACTTGACTATGAAGTAAGAGAAGTTAAGGACAGTCTTCAAAAATGAGTGGAAGACAGGAAATCAGACTGGAACCTGTACTGTTAACCATTCAGAGTATACTAACATATCCTCAAGCCCCCATGTTGATGACAGGAAAATCTGGGATTTTTTTTTTCCTCAAATAGATGAAGCTATTCAAAGACTTACAGAAGCTGAAGAAGGAAGCTTTAGCAGAAAAAGGAAAATTGGGTTCAACTCCTGATCATACTAACAAGCATGGCCAAGTGCCAAGTAAGTAACAATGTGCATGGTATGAGCTGCAATATAATGTACTGGCATTATTAATGTTCCAAGCATAATAACATAGTTTCTGCTTTATTGTATATATATACATACATATATAATACATACATATATACATATATATATCTTTTTTTTTTTTTTTTTTTTGGTGGAACCAGGGATCGAACTCAGGCCCTTGCGCTTGCCAGACAAGCACTTACCATGTTATCTCCCTGGCTTTTCTGCTTCATTTTTACTTTGCCAATAACACCCAAAATTTCACTGGCTGGCTAGGCAACTACATGGAAAGGGAAATATGGAAAAATGTTCCAGTTCATCTGGATTGATATAAGATAAATCCACTACAAGAGCATCTGGAAAGGTCATGCTACAATACAAACAAAGGTTTCCAATCACTTAGAGCTGAATAGTAAAAGAAATAGTAATGTATTAGTGGAATTCATACCACTAGGAAAATATGACAACTGCTGTACAAAAAGCAATAAAGAGGAGATAAACAAAGACTGTTTTAAAGGTCAAATATGTAAAATATATTAATCCTTGCCAGATGTGATAGTTCACTCCTATAATTCCAGCCATTTGGGAGGCTGAGGATTGCCAGTGAGAGCCCAACCTGGGAAACTTAATCAGAGCATTGAGGCAGCCAAGATAGCACAGCTAAAGATACAACTGGGTGTGGTTGCACATGCCTATAATCCCAGCACACAGGAGGCTAAGGCAGAAGGATTAGCACAAATTCAAGGGCAACCTAAACTACATAGCAAGATTGTTTCAAAGCAACAATAAAAGTTCTCACGAAAGAAGACTTCAGAACAGCTTCAGAGAGTGGAAAAGATCATGAGATAAATGTGTTTGGAGTGAGGGGTCCTATTTTAAGGGTGATTAATAGCAATGTGCTACTGTAATAAATTTTTTTTTAATTTAAACGGCCAACATATATTTTAACCGTATCACATAGTTATCAGCCAGGCTTAGTGGCACATGCCTATGATTCTCATAATGGAGAAGGCTGAGGTAGAAGGATCTAAAGGGTAAGAAAGTCTCATCTGGTAAATATGACCAAAGAAAGCTCCAAGCCAAATCTCACAGACAAAAATATAAGAAGAAAAAAAAGACAAAAGTGAATGAGAAAAATTAAACGTGTCAAACAAATGTTTTAGAGAAAAACTGTAACATTGTTAAAACAAATGGAAAGGTGTCAAAATATGTAAAAGTGAGTAACTTATTTTCTTAATCAAGATTTTTACAATGCTTCAACATTAATAAAAGCTTATATATATTTTTAAAAGTTAATCATAAAAAAATTAAACACAGGCTGTGATAGAGCACACACCTAGCATGCATAAGGCTGAGTTTAATCCCTAATACCAATAGAAAAAAAGTCCTACGTGACACCCATCTATGCACCAGCTATTTGTGAGTTCAGGAATTCAAAGCTAACCTGGTCAACACCATGTGACCCTATGTTAAGGGGGAAAAAAAGTTAAATAAACTACATTATCAGATAATAGATTAGATTTAGGAACAATTCAATTCCTTTATATAATGCACATCATAATGAACCTGATCTCTCCTAATATATTTCTTATTCTGATACCCTAACTCTGCTCTGATCTAACAGTTATTGTCATACACACAAATCTCATTTGACCAGAGCCTTTTTGCAGGGCTGTTGATTCTTGGAATGCTCTCTCTCATATTCTCAAAGACCTTGACCTTTTATTTCAGATCTCTGTATCTCCTTAGAAAAGGGCTCTTATAAATAAGAAGAGGAGATCTTAGCACTCTATATTATATAAACATATGCTGCTCTTATGTCCTACCCTTCATAGTATAATTCACTTCACTCACTACTTAATATTTAATTGTTTTTATGTACTTAATGTCTGAATAGTCATGAAAGATTAGACATCTAATAATCTCATAGATACTGGAACATTATCTGTCCTATTCAGTATTTCTAGACTGTGCCAAGCATAGTGCCCGACCCAAGAGTAACCAAATATTTCCCATACATAGAAGTGAATGTATTTTTAAAGAATAAAGCTCTATGTATGGATCGACAAAAAATAAAAATCTAGGTAGAGTGGCTGCACCATGGAAGAACCTGCCTGCCATAGAAGAGTGCCTGTCACTAAACCAACCAGTAGATATTGAAGTTACATAGAGTTTACCACTGTCTCATGCTATGATGCTCTTTTCCTGTTCACATTAGATGGCTTTTTTCCTTGAGAAAGGAGCTTTCCAACCAACATTTCAAGGACATGTTTACCACATGAGTTGGTCACTTCTGCTTCACTGTTACTTGCACAAATGGCTTCAGCTTCCATACCTGTACATGCTCCTCTTATTTCTTCCCTGGAAACCATCCAAGGTTCCTGTCCTCGCTCCAGTAAGGTAATTATATCTGGCTTAGTAATGACATGTCCTGGATACAAAGAAAAGCAAGAATCATAGGATGTAGAAATAAACTTTAAAAGTCAAAACTTAATTTATAATTATAATAAGTGACAAGTCATAATGAAATGGAGTATGAGGATGAGTGAGAGAAATAAAAGATCAGTTAGATGGAGCCATTTTTTCCCCCTTAATTTAAAGTCATGTACCCACTGGGCATGGCGGCACACAATTCTAATTCCAGAACTTGGAATCCCAGAACTTGGGTTGAGGCAGGAGGATTACTGTGAGTTTGAATCCAGCCTGAACTACACAGAGAGACCCTGTCTGAAACAAACAATCAGTCAATCAGTTAGTAATAAAGTCATATGTCCCCTAACTATAAAGGAACAAGCATAATATGGCTGAAAACATACTCTGGAGCCTGGGTCAATCCCTGACTTTGCTATTTTCTAGCTGACTATGAACTTGGGTACATCACTTAAACATAGGGTTTCTCAGCATTATCACTTGCAAAATTGTGAAAAGACAAGACTGTTGAAAAGATTTTAAATTAGTTGACGTGGATTTGAAGTGATTAGAAAAACATCTGATATATAGTTACGCCAAGGTAAGCTGTTACTATTATTGTAGTTGCTTTACTAAAAGTATATAAGATACGAGATCTACATCATATTCATTCCATTTTACATGTGATATTCATAGATTACAAATTTTGACCATAAATAAAATGAATTCTGTCTTAGGAAATGGACTACTTTCTTATCTGTTTTCATTTACTCAGTCCAACACTGTATAAAGAAAGACATTTTGTCCTTGGATAATGACAGCAATTGAAGATTGAAAATAAGAGTACTACAGAAATTCTGATCATAATGAACAGCCAAAGTGGATTCTTTTACAATGGTTCCAAAATAAATGTTACAGAATTCTAAATTAGACCATTGGTTATTGAGAAAAATAGGCAGATATATGAAGTAATGGAGGAATAAAAATCACTGAAAGAGAACAAGAAGGTATTTCATGGAGTCCCTTTTCCAAGCCAACAAAGCTCAAACCACTAAGAGAAACAGAAATTTAACTAGTTCCTTGAACAGTAGCTCTGTGAATTGTAATGAAAAAGGAAATGTCCCACGACAAAGGACATCTAAATTTTTTGAAGCTGATAAACATACCCAGTGAGACCAAGTTACCATAGTTCTCCATCATCACATCCCGGTACAAGGTCTTCTGGAATGGGTCAAGATATTCCCACTCCTTCTGAGAGAAGTCTATGGCCACATCCTTGAATAAAATTAATCCCTGAAATAGCAAACACATGTTATCACTGGAGAAATTATGGAAAATGCAAATGGAAGCAATGAAAGGTTGCACTGCAGCCAAAGAACATGACTAGCACAGAAACTAAAAATCTACAACATGAAAGGAGGGGACATACACATATATTTTTAAAAGTCTATTGATATAGACCAGTTTACTGTATCTTCCAGAATACCTCTCAGATATCTGCCCTTTATGACAAAGTAGCAATGTTTTCCTATTAAATTCAATCATT
This sequence comes from Ctenomys sociabilis, assembly GCA_004027165.1. Lineage (NCBI taxonomy): Eukaryota > Metazoa > Chordata > Mammalia > Rodentia > Ctenomyidae > Ctenomys > Ctenomys sociabilis. Next base: position 9,066 of record PVKA01037583.1, on the reverse strand, counting down.
ATCATATACATTATGCTTGACTAATAATCTGCTTCATAGATTCTCAATAAGGGTTATTAGGGCTGGGGAGATGGCTCAGTGGAATAAGTGCTTCCCTGGCAAGTTCAAGGGCCTGAGTTCAATCCCCAGTTCTGCCAAAAAAAAAAAAAAAAAAAAAAAAAAAAAAAAAGGGTTACTGAGGAAATTTCATTTGGAATAGAATTGAAATTTTTAATTATAAGGTTTTTTCCCAAATGTAGTAAATAAAGTTTCCATAAAATTAAGAATGTCTTTAAGCATCAAGTACTGCATTATGTCAGATCTTACCATGAGAATTTGTATTTGTTTTGATAAAAAAAAATGCAATTTTGATATTTAATTTTTTTTTTTTTTTTAATTTTAGGGACGAGTCTACAGGGTGTTCAGGGTCTCACTACTAGATCAAACTCATAGTGATAGGCCTGTTTACAGCCTCCCAAGAGCTGTAATTACAGGCACACACCACCAAGCCCAGTCTCAATTTGCCATCTCAGAGTGACCCAGGGGCGGGGCCAGCATAGTAGGCCCAGGGATCAAACCTCCAGCCCTTGCTTTAATCCACTGAGCTATTTGGACAGCCCTAATTTTGACATTTAACATCATTATTCTATGGGTTGTTTTTGTTTCCGTGTGAGAATTGAAGGTAGGGCCTTGGGTCTAGGGATACAGCTCAGCAGTACAGTGCCTACCTGGCAAGTGCAATGTCCTGATTTCAAATGCTGGAAAGAAAGACACAGGGGAGGGGAGAGAGAAAGTAAGGGAAAGGAGAGAGAGAGAGAGAGAGAGAGAGAGAGAGAGAGAGAGAGAGAGAGAGAATGAATCAGCAAGCAAGCAAATAAGCAGGGTCTTGTATATATTAAGGAGGTATTGTTCCAATGAGCTACACCTTCAGCCCATATTTTATAATTTATTTACTCCTCAGAATTTTCCATGCAAGTTCCTTGCATGCAAGTTCCTAACTGCTGTATTTTCTCAATCACAGACAAGTTCATTCAAAACTTTACAATGCATGATTAGATCCTTAAAATCCAGCCAAAAATTAAACCTCTGGAAAATTTCAAAGACTTTTCATGGTCAGCCAAATGGAGTAATTGTGCCTGTCTCACAAAACAGCAATGCTGACATGAAATATATGTATCATTCAAGAAACTTAATTTCTTTATTCTCTATCACTGCTCATAATAGAAAATTTACACAACATTGAATAATTTTGATAATTACATAAGAGCTGAGTATTGCAGCTCAGTGGTAGTACATGCACATTGCTATGGATTAAATCTCCAGTACCAGAAAGTAATAATTCATGAATTCTAGTTAATTTATGGTGAGTCACAGACAAAAATGTTAGATGATGTGAGACACATTTTATAGGGGAAATAAGAACTGTGGAATAGGTTATTTGAGGATTCTCCCAATGTAGATACTTTGGGGGAAAAATAAAGACTCTTCCACGACCTATCAATAACACTCATACAATGAGAAAAAAAAATTGACTTACACAGGCCATGATTTTAGACCTTCAAGAATAAATCAACTCTCAGCATTCCTCTACTAGAAAGGCACAGTTCCAGAGACTTAGACCTGAAAGAAAAGAAAGACCTTGAGACCTGTTTTATAGGCTCCCCCCAGGCCTTGAGCTGGTATTACTATTATTTATTCATTCCAGGTTCTAAACTACCTTTCATCACATGCAGTTTGGAAGATTAGGACTCTGAGATGGGGATTTTTTAAATTTTTTTTTTTGGTTGGTTCAGGATGCCTTATGGGCAGGTCTGGCAAGGCTTGAGGATCTAAGGATCGAACCACAGTATCCTGAGCCTAACTGCTTTACTTAAGCAGGCACTTAAACAACTGAGCTAATGGGCAGGCCCCCGAGATTAGGACTCTGAATCGATCCATTTCTTTGTCAAAGTCCTAATGATCTCAGCTATACAAAGTCATACAGCACAGCCTTATTTTCCCCACAGGAAATCCAGATACTCATCAGGAAACATTCTGGGCAATGTATCATTTTGCTGTGCCTAAGACTGGGCATAGGACTGAGTATATCAACCTCTTCTCATTCCCATTTTCAAGGCTGAAAGAAGCTGCATTACTCATATAAAAACCTTGCTTGTGGTCTTGAGAATGAATGAAGTGGTCAAGACACTGAAGATGGTCAAGGTATGCTTAGCAATTTAAGTCTAGCAAAGTTTACTCATTATGACTATAACGGTACTAGAATAGAAAGTAGAAATTAAATGTGAAGTTAAAAATATTTAAAGAAACAGAAGACATGTGACATACAAAGTCAACAGAAAAGTCAGACTGACCAATACATTTCTTTTTGTAAAATATAGGACTATATTATCCAATATGGAGAGGAAGACATAGATAATAACACAGGAGTCAAAAATGCATGAAAATTATATAACCATATATTCAAAATGCTTATATTTTGGCTTGGATTATTTAAATAAGATGCTGTGAATTTAGCTCTTTTTGGTCAGTACATGAAACTGAATAAACCTAAAGTAGTAACTTGCTTAGAAAATTCTCAAGCCGGGCATGGTGGCGCATGCCTGTGATCCCAGCACTCGGGAAGCTGAGGCAGGAGGATTGTTGTGAGTTCAAGACCAGCCTGAGCTACAAAGTGAGCTTAAGGCCAGCCTGAACTGCATAGTGAGACCCTGTCTCAAAAAGACAAAAAAAAAAAAAAAAGAGAGTAAATATTTGGGGCCGGGCGTGGTGGCGCATGCCTGTAATCCCAGCACTCGGGAGGCTGAGGCAGGAGTATTGTTGTGAGTTCAAGACCAGCCTGAGCTACAAAGTGAGCTTAAGGCCAGCCTGAACTGCATAGTGAGACCCTGTCTCAAAAAGACAAAAAAAAAAAAGAAAATTCTCCACATTTAGAATTTGATAATCAGTATTTTATTTTTGTTTTGATCTTGATTTGTATGTATCTGTAAATATTATAATGTGCAGAATTTAAAAGGGAGTGACTCAGGATTCCTTCTAATTACTAAAGGCTTATGCTTCCCTTCCAAGTATACATTGGCCAGCATTTCATACATACAGCCAAAAGGAACTATGCTGGATAGCATCTGTAAATCAGTGTTCACTGCAGGATCTTGGGGTCAGAGCACAGGAACACTGTTCTTAAACATATATCTTTATGATCTTCAGAAAATGCTCAGGAGGAAGTAGTCTTGCCAGAATAAAATCCTATTCTTGGAATTCACAAAGATTCTCTGCTTGACCCAACTTAAGTTAGGTTCCTGAAATTTCTAAAAACCTGTACAAGGCTCACCTCCATAGTTTACTAGTTTCCACAGTCTTCACCATCCACAGGTGAGTCTGATCACCCTGGCCTGCCCAGCAAGAATTCTGTTAGGTCAGTTGAGGCACAACACCTCTCACTCCTGATATTTTCTCTATTTTCCATGCAGTGATTTCCCTCCAACTCCATGCTCCTCTTGGCTACAAATTCCCATTGGTCCATTTGAGTCCATTTTCCTTCCTCGGCAAAATCTCACCGCAGTGGGTCCTCCATCTACCACAATGACCCACAGTAAAGTTCTCCTTAACATACTTTAACAAGTACCATAAAATATGTTTTTCTTTAACAGAATCCATGTCTGTTTAAGAGCAATTTCTATTCCAAATCTACCCTCATACGTGTTTCTTCTCACTGAAAACTTGAACCTAGGGCGCAATGTCTAACTCCCCATCCGGGGCCACTTTTCTGCAACAATGACTGTGAGGAGGACACAGGTAGAGCAGAGGGCCTGGAGCTCCTGGACAAGAGAAACACTTATCACGCAGTGATAAGTGCACCCCGACCCAATGCACGCAGACACGCACCTTGTGTCCCCGTCAGACAGCGACAACCAAGTACTGCTGGATCTCAGAACTATCTACCAACGGGGAGCGCGGCCTGGTCCACCTCGCTGTCCCCAACAGATGTCACCACCTTCTCCGCCAGCTTCCGCCAGGCGCGCGGCACCGCGACCCGCTCTCACCACCACACTGGGCCCCGCAAAGTATCCTCTGCAGTGACCACTTCTCCCTCAGGTGAATCAAGATACCGAAAACACAGCTGGAGGGGAACGTCGAAACTGTAGCTTGTGGGAAATGTAGTCCACGCGAGAACTTCCAGGCCGCAGTCTCCTATGGGAAATGGAGTCTTTGCTACCTGAAAAATAGCAGCGTTCAGGGAAAACAGACGCGCCCCGCCCAGGCCCCGCCCAAGCCCCCTCTTCCAGGCTTCAGTAAAGCCACTGAGTCTGGAGTGCACATGCGCAGGTGCTCAAAAGCGGGAGACGCGCCCTGTGCGGTGAGAAGGCCTTAGGTTATGATTTTCGTCTGCCACGTTAAAGAAACACTGAACAAATTTGATTTAAAAAATCATTTGAGGAGATACCATTTAATTATTTTTACTATTCTGATTTAGGAATAGATTTTCTAAATATAAGCAAAAGAAGAACTACATAATAAATTAAATCAAGAAACAAAAGATTTTTCCAATGGGTGTGACAATTCATTATTAATCTCGTGCTGTATTAAATATGTTCATACCTTCCAGGTGTACCGTCTTTAAAATGCAAAACTGGAATTGTTTATGGCAATAGACCTTTTTTTTCTGATTCAGATACTTGCCTCTCTTTTGTGTTCCAATCAATTATTGTGAAATAAAGTTCATGTCAAGCCAACATGAGGCTACCAGTTAGTAATAATAGCAAAAGCTCATGTGATGAATATGCTGTATATGTGTCACTATACCTCCAGATGCCTGGACATTAAACAATCCAGTCAGTGTCACAAATTTCTTCAGTGACCTCCCATTAAGTCAACAAGTTAGGCAAAAGTTTCTTATGTACGAAATAGAGATGATTGCTTACAAGAACTATACTATGTCAAAATGTAAATTTAAGTGTGTCACAAAAATGTGATCATAATTGTCATGCTATAAATGTTTTTTTGTTTGTTTGTTTGTTTTCTGGTGCTGAACTCAGGACCCTGTGCTTACCAGGCAGGTACTTATGCCAATGAGCTATGTAACAAATGCGGAAATGTGAAAGTTTGAACTTTAAATCTGCTAAAGAATACATATAAAAATATTTGAGTGGAAAAATTCTCTCAAAGATAATGCAAAGATGACAACTTATTAAACAAAGCTAAGAAAAAATGATAAAATTATGCTCATTAAAATGAAGAAGTTTTGTTCATAAAAGACACCATCAAGAAAAGGAAAAGAAGCGCAGGCGGTATAGCTCAGCCAACTAAGCACTTGCTTAGGTAAGCGCAGCGGCCAGGGTTCAATTCCTGGTTCCGCATGCCGCCGGCTCCGCCTTCGGGTGTGCTGAGCCTGCGGTGGAGTCCGGGTGTGGTGGTGCGCGCTTGTAATCCCAGCCCGGGGGAGGCAGGAAGCAGGAGGATCGCTGTGACTGTGGGCTGCATAGTGAGACCCTGTCAAAAAAAAAATCCTAGAAAAAAAGAAAAGGAAAAGACATGGCAAATAACAAAGAGAAGATGATCATAATATACAGACCTGATAATGTCTCATACACAAAATATACCAATTGTTACTCTCTACACCTTACAAGCAACTGGATGGAATATTAAAATAATGTTTAATTCACTATGTTAAAAAATAAGAGAAAAATGAATTAAAGAACAACATAATGACAAACATTATGGTTAGATTGAAATTAAAACATTCTATAAACCTCAATTATGTGGAAAATAGTCATACATTAATTAAACTTGGACTTTCTGAACTCAAATTCTGGTTATATTTCTATATAAGAATCAAACAAGAATGAATATTTTTCAAAGGAATAGTGGCAAAAAGTACACTCAAAATAAGTAAATATGAAGCAAAAGAAAAGCAAAAAAAAAGTAGGGAAAACATTTGGGCTGGGCCCAGTAGTGCATAACTATAGTCTCAATGACTTAGGGTATGAAACCAGGAGGACTGCCAACTTTTAAGCCAGCCCGGGCAATTTTACGAGACTGTCTTGAAATTTAAAAATAAAGAATTCAGGATATTTGTTAGTGGTGGAGTACTTGCCTACTATGCATAATCCCCTGGTACCCATCTCAAAAAAGTTTCAAGAGGTAAAAATGGTTCATATATATCAGTAATTACTGTTTATTTAAATGATTATTTCTAGATGCAAAAGGAGGTTAAATATGAATTTGAAAGACAGGCTTGGTTGTGCAAGCATATAATCCCAGCACTCAAGAGGCTCAAACAGGAAGATCACAGTAGTGTGAGGCCTGTCTAGGATACAAAGTGAGGTTTTTTTCTTTTTTCTTTTTTCTTTTTTACATACTAAGTTAAACACCAGCCCAAACCAGATGGGGAGAACTTCCCTTAAAACAAAAAACAAGGGCTAGTGAGATAGCTCAGCAGACTAAAGCACCTGCTTAGGCAAGCTTAGCCAAGTGCAGGGACAGTGGTTCCACCCCCAGCACCACATGCTTTGCTAGCCCTGTTCTCAGGGCCGGCTGAGCTGATCAGAGTCCGGGTATAGTGGTGCATGTTTGTAATCCCAGCACTGAGGAGGCTGAAAGCAGGAGGATCACCACAAGTCCTAGCTGCATAGTGAGACCCCATAGCAACCAAAAGCATTAAAAACAAACAAACAAAAAATGTTAATTTAAGCTGGGCGTGGTGGCGCATGCCTGTAATCCCAGCACTCAGGAGGCTGAGGCAGGAGGATTGTTGTGAGTTCAAGACCAGCCTGAGCTACAAAGTGAGCTTAAAGCCAGCCTGAACTGCATAGTGAGACCCTGTCTCAAAAAGACAAAATAAATAAATAAATAAAATAAAAATTATGTTATGCTGATGAACAGATACATACTTTATAAAAAAAAATGTTAATTTAAAAATGTACAGAAAGGCTGCAATTTACATGATAAAACTCCTACCTGCAGAGCCAGCGAGATAACTGAGCAGACTAAGCACCTGCTTAGGCAAGCACAGGAACCTGGGGTTTGATCCCCAGCACTACGTGCCTGGGCTTGGTGGCACACACTGTAATCCCAGCACAGGGAAGACAGAAAACAGGAGGCTCACTCAGAGTTTGAGCTGTGTAGTGAGACCTTGTACCAAATACATTAAACACACACACACACACACACACACACACACACACACACACACACCCTTCCTACCTTCAAAACACTTACCAAAATAACATGGATCAGAAAATGCTGGCAATTGATCAGACAATTTTTTTAATTAAAAAAAATTGCCAGAGAGAAAAATAACTATTGCTCACTGAAAAAAAATTCACTCAAAAATATAATAGTTCTAAAATTCTATGTGCTGCATTTTATTTCCTAATGACATTTAATAAAATGAGCAAATAAATGAGGTAAATGAGTGATTTTGAAAAATCATCACCTTTAAGGTTTAGCTCTTTGCCACTCATTGAGTACTTATAACTAAAAACAAGTATATGTAAAAATACAGAAAATACAGTGAGACAGTTACAAACTACATACCAGGAGCTGTACCTCATTATTTTGTCACTTTAAAATAATTTTAGCCTATGTAATAGCAGAATGTCATGAGCAGTGCTTACAGACCAATAACGTAGAATTGACAGTCTAAAAGGAAGCCTTAAATTTTGGTGATTTTCATCAAGGGGGCCTGAATAATTCAAAGGGAAAAAGAATAGTTTTTTCAATAAGTGGTGTTGGATCACCATGATATGCTGTGCTCAATCAAAAAATTGTTTTTCATCTGTACCTTGCATTGTGCATAGAAACAAAGAAACAAACAAAATGGATTAAATCAAGCTAAAATTATAATACTCTTAGAAGAAAATGTAGGAGTAAAACAATGATCTTAGGTTAAGCAAAATTTTCTTAGGTATTACACCAAAGGACAAAGACCATAATTTAAAAAATGCATAGCATCAAAACTTATTTATTCAAAGGACACCAATAGCAAAGTGAAAAGACAGAACTGAATAAAGAAATGCTGGGAAATTGTGTATTTGCCATGGTACTTATATCTAGAATATACAAAAGAGGTTTGCATTAGACACACACAGTAATTAGACAAATAGCCTAATTCAAACATGGTCAATAAAATATCTGAATACATAGTTCTGCATGGGCAATGTTAAGTGGCCAATAAATACATGAAAAGATGTTCAGCATTGTTGGTCATCAGAGAAAAGGAAAAAACACAATTAAAAACTCTACTGCTTCACAAACCCTACCTTGACTACAATTCATTAAGACAATAATATGTCAAACTCAAGGAGTTTGAAGCCTCGTACACTCTTTTGTAGCAACATTTGTGGACACTGTCAAACAAACAAGCAAGAAAAGCATAGACATTTAGCAAACAGCCTATAAGTGCTGCAAATTAAAATGTGTTACCATATGACCCAGCAATATATTCTTAGGCATACACCCAAGAGAAGAAAGAAAACGTGTGTACACAAACCTTGTATGCAAATGTTTTTAGCACATTACCCATGGTAGCCTAAAAAGTGCAAACAAATGCCTACCAATTGATGAGCAGATATAAAAACTTCAATGTATCGCAGTAATTAAATATTATTTGACAATAGAAAGTGAAGTACAATTGAAATAAACTTTCAGAGTATTATCCTAAAAGGATCTAATCACAAAGCCTACAACCTGGAGAATTCCATTTTTGTCAAAGATCCAAAATGACAAATTTATAATGCTCAAAACTAGATGACTGGTTGCTTAGGACCAAGGAGGGTGCAGATAATGGCTAAGAGGTATGCACTATTTGAAGGGAGTATTGAAAATTTTCTTTTCTTTTCTTTCTTTTTTGAAGCACCAGGGATTGAATTCAGGACCCTGTGCTTGCCAGACAAGCACTTATTCTACTGAGCTAACTCCCTGGGCCCTGAAAATTTTCTAAGATTGATTATAATTATGGTTTCAAAATTTAATGAATATAGTAAGTGAAGTTTACAATTAAATTAGAAGACTAAAAGATATTTAAGGTGCATTTGGAAGTGTTATTAAAAATATTATAGAATTTCTGCACAATCCTAATGTGAATATTTC
>PVKA01037582.1:0-20894 GCA_004027165.1 Ctenomys sociabilis | reverse complement strand
GAATCTTTGATATAATTCAGCTATAAAAAAACCTGTAAATATAATTTCATGTATGCACCTTGTACAGTACCAAAACGTTATGAAAACAGTTTGCAATGTATTAATTCATCGACTCTGTATGGTTAAGGTGTCTTGAAACTGTCTGATTGACATTTGTATTTTAATAAAATAAAAATAAATGGAAAAAAAAAGAAAGAAATCAACAACAAATGTTGGAGAGGATGTGGGGAAAAGGAAACATTTCTCCGCTGCTGGTGGGAATGTGGACTGGTGCAACTATTACAGAAATCAATGTGGAGACTCCTTAAAAAACTAGGACTGGAAATCTCATTCAAGCCAACTATCCCCCTACTGGGGATTTTCCCAGAGGAACTGAAAACATAAAATCATAGTGAGATAGGTGTACCTATGTTTATAGCAGCACAATTGTTGACAACCAAATCTTGGAAAAAAAACAAAATGCCTATCACGAAATGGTTGAAAAAGTCTTGGTATATTAATACAATGGAGTATTATTCAGCTACAAAGAATGATAAACTTCAAGCCTTCATACTGAAGTGGATGCTACTTGAAAACATACTTACACATGACATAAACCAGACCTACATCTGTAAATATTGTATGGTCTTCCTAATATAAGTACTCAAAAAAAAGAATAACAAATACAAAGGTATAACACAATTAAAAGGAATTCGAGAAATTCAGGATCAGACAATGAGGAGAGGGCAAGAAGAAAAGCTGGGGAACATGACAGGGGCAAAGCCATACATTTATATGCAATAGATGGGCAAGGCAATGATCCTGAAAAACATCAGCAGGTTTTTGAAACTAGTAGTTAATTGGTAGCATTCTCACCTTGACTGTCTATACATGCTGATATCTCTAAACCAAGCAACTGCAATGAAGACAGCAATGTGCAATAGAAGAGTCACGATTGGAATGTCTGCCATTCTGGTCTTCTAAGTATGTTGTTCTTGTGATGACATCCAATTTTTACTATACTGTCTTTCAAATAAAAGTATTTTTCTAAATAAAGGGTAATAAACGAAAAAAAGAAACAAGAAAAAATGTCATTGATCTGTCCTGCTACAATGCTGTATATGGTTAGATTTCCAAATTTCTGGGTAAATATATTTAAGTGTTCATTCCTATTTCTTTAAATTTTTGTCTTCATGTTCTATAGAGAATTCAAGTTTAGCATATCAATACTTGATGGAAAATACCTGTTCCATATTACACCTGTGATGTTTGATATTTAGACAGATAGTGAGGGTAAACCGAACTGGACATGATGCAGGGTAATAATATGTAGATCCTTTTCAGTGTCAGACATGTAGATGAGTCCTGGCCATTGCTTGAACAATTTGCTCTCTGTGGAAACCTGAGAGATTGCTTTCACTCCATGTGACTCCTTAGGTTCTCTATACTCCTTAAGTACACTACACATTATCGATCACATTCCTCTGTGGCTCCATTATCTCCTTGATCAGAAAATTTGGGACACAACTGAGTTTCATGATGTTACAGTACAGGTTCTCCTATGTCTTGAGTCTTCACTGACCTTGAAAGGCTATAGTCAAAATGTTGGCTGATCTTGAAGCCCTTCCATTACTCCCATTTTTGAACTGTATACTCAGGTTGTTAACCATCCAGAAAAGAAGCTAATTAGAACCCTGCAAAATATCCAGTTCAGTTTACCCTAACTATCTGACTAAATTATTTTTAGTTGTTGTTTTACATTTCTATTTGTATCTCTTCTTTTGATTTCTTATACTAGGGAGACTATACAATATTTACACATGTGTGTCTCGCTTATTTTACTTATGAGTATGTGTTCAAGTGGAATCCACTTCAATATAAATGCTTCAAGGGTATCATTCTTTACAGCCGAGTAATATTCCATTGTAGGGTGTCTTTTCACTTTGTTGACAATTTCTTTGATATCCAGAACTTGTCAAGAAGAGTAGATCCCAGTTGTTGATTAAAGTGTTCCCGTGCAAATACATGTTTGTTCATAGACTATTTGCCTACCCCTATGTCAAGGGTTCCTCCTACTTTCTCCTCCAGGAGATTTAGTGTTTCTATTTTAATGTTCACATCTTTAATCCATTTTTACTTTAGCTTGGTGCATGGTGATAGACCTGGATCAAGTTTTAGTTTTTGACATGTATAAAGCAGTTTTTCCAGCACCATTTGTTGAAGAGGAATTATTTCTCTAGGTCTGGAGGTATGTTGGTGTTAGTTTGATAAAATTGCATTAAACCTATACAACAATTTTGGGAGTATGGCCATCTTCACGATGTTGGTTCTTCCTATCAAGGAGCAGAGAATATACTTCCATTTTCTGAAATACTCTATGGTCTCTTTTCTTTGGGTATTGCAATTATCCACGAAAACATCTTTGACTTCCTTCATTGAGAGAATTCCAAGGTAGTTCATTTTCTGCGGTGGTATTGTAAAAGGTACTGTTTCTATACTTTCCCTCTCAGTGTGTTTGTTATCTGTGTAGAGGAATACTATTGACTTTTGAGCACTGACTTTGTATCCTGCTATTCTACTGAATTCTAGTAGCTTCTTGGTGGAATTTTTGGGCCTTCCAAGTAAAGTATCATGCTATCTGAAAATAGTGATAATTTGACTTCTTTACTTATTCTTATTCCTTTTATTTCTCCTTCTTTTCTAATGGCTGTTGCTAATGATTCCAAAACTATATTGAATAAGAGGGGTGACAGAGGACATCCTTGCCTTGTACCTAACTTGAAAGCAAAAGATTTCTGTTTTTCCCAAGAGTTGAATTATCTTAGCCATTGGCTTTTCATACAAGGCTTTTATCAAATTGAGGTAGAGGTCTTCTATTCCAATTTTCTGTAGGGTTTTGAACATGAATAAGTGTTTGACTTTGTCAAAATCTCTTTCTACATCAATTGAGATGATCATGTGGTTTTCAGATTTCAGTCTATTAACATAGTTTTTACATTTATAGATTTTTGAATATTGAACCATCCTTGCATCTCTGGGATGAATCCTACTTCGTCATGGTGTATGATCTTCTTGATGATTTGATGTATTCTGTTTGGAGGATTTTATTGAGGATTTTTGCATCTATGTTCATGAGTGAGATTGGCCTGAAGTTATCTTTTTTAGTTGTCTCTTTCCCTGGTTTTGTTATCACTATAATACTTGCCTCCAGAAATGATTTGGGGAGGACTGCTTCATTTTCAATTTCATTGAAGAGTTTGAGGAGTGTAGGCATTGTATCTTCTATAAATTTCTTGTAGAATTCAGCTGTAAATCCATCAGGACCTGGACTTTTCTTTCTCGGCAGGCTGTTTTACTATGTTTCATATCTCGTTGGCTGTTATTGTCCTATTCAGAGTTGTTATGTCTTCTTGATTCAGTTTTGATAATTTTTACCTTTAAACGAATCTATTTCTTCTGTGTCTTCTATTCTGTGAGCATAAAGATTCTCGAAGCAACTATTTATAATCTTCTGAATTTCCGCTGGGTTTGTGGTAATTTCACCCTTTAATTTGAAATTTTTTCATTCCTCTTTTTGATGAAGTTAGCTATGGGCTTAACAACTTTATTTGATCTTTCAAATAACCAACTTTTTGATTTGTGGATTCTTTTAACTGTTTTCTTCATCTCAACTGAATTAATTTATGTTCTAATGTTTATGATTTCTTCCCGTCTTTGGGCTCTAGGTTTGGTTAGCTCTTCCTTCTCTAGATGTCAGAGGTGCAACATTAGGGTGTTTATTTGTTCCTGTTCTCTTTTCTGAATGTGTGATTTCACAGCTATATTTTCCCTCTGAGAACTACTTTTATCACATCCCATAAATTCCAGTAAATTTCCATTGAATTTTTATTGAATTGTAGATATTGTTGAATTTCTTGTTTAATTTCATCTGTGACCCATTGATTGTGGAGTAGGGTGTTGCTTAATTTCCATGAATTTAGCGGGTTTTTCTGGTTTCTTTTGTCATTTATTTCCAGTCTCATTGCACTCTGGTCAGATAATTTGCCTGAGATAATGTCTGTTTTCTTGCAGACACTTATGCATGACCTATGGACTAGTATGTGGTCTATTTTAGCAAATGACCCATGTGCAGCTGAAAAAAATTTGTATTCGGCAGTGGTTGGGTGTAACACTCTGTATATGTCCACCAGGCCCATTTGTTCTGAGCTCTGTTTCAGTTCAGCTACTTCTTTGCTAATTTTCGTCTGGTTGACCTACCTTTTTGTGATAAGGGTGTGTTAATGTCTCCTGTTAAATTGTGGTCTAGGATATTAGATTTTTCATGTCCATTAAGTTTTGTCCTACTTATTTTAGTGGTTCTCTGTTTGGTGCATATATATTTATGGATGTTACCTCTTCCTCTTGAATTTTTCCCCTAACTAATTAATAGTGGTCTTCTTTGTGTCGTTTGATCATTCTTGTTTTGAAGTTCAGACTATCTGAGAACAGAACTATTACTCCTGCTTTTTTCTGAGGTTCTGGGGCATGTAGTATTGTTTTCCATCCTTTGACTTTAAGCCTATGAATGTCTTTTTGAGTTAAGTGTGTTTCTTGTATACAGCATATTGTTGGATTTTGTCTCCTAATCCATTGTACTCATCTTTTTCTTTTACTTGATGAATTGAGTCCACTTTCATTTATGGTTATCGTTGAAATGTGTTGACTTATGATTGTCATGGCATTTACCTGTTGTTGTTTACTCCTTTGTATCCTGTGTTTAATTGTTTGTGCTGTTTAGTGGGTCCCTTCCTTTCTCATTTGTGAAGTTCTGGTCATTGTGGCCTCTTTCTACTACATCTTTCAGTAGCCTGTGTAGCGATGGCTTTGTCATCATAAAATTCTGTAATTGTTCTTTCTCATGGAAGTATGTCACTTCTCTATCAAACTTGAAAGTGAGTTTTCCAGGCTATAGGAGCCTGGGCTGCAATTTGTTTTCATACAGGGATTGAAGAACTCTGCTCCATGCTTTCCTTGCCTTCATGGTTTGTGTAGAGAAGTCGGTTGTAATTCTGATGGGTTTTCCTTTGAATGTGACTTGCTTCCTTTCTCTAGCATCTTTCAGAATATTATTCTTGTGTTGGATTTCTGGGATCTTGACTATTATATGTTTCAGTGTGTTTTTTTCCTTGGGTTGAAGTTATTTGGTGTTCTGTATGCTTCTGTCACCTGAATGTTGCATTGTTCCCTCATATTTGGGAAGTTTTCTGCTATTACTTCTGCCCATATTCTCTTTATATCATTTGTATTGACTCCTTCATTCTCACTGATGCCAATTAATCTCACATTGTTCATCTTGGCATTATCTTGCATATGATGTATTATGTTTTCCTGCATCCTCGTTTTTTTTTAAGATATCCTTTCTCACATTTTCACTAGCGGTGCCAGAGTCTTCAAGATCTGAAACTCTGTCTTCGCTTTCACTCAAACGGTTTTGTAGACTAGTGATTGAGATTTTTAGTTCTTTATTTCTTTGACTCTGCTTCATGCAATCTATTTCTTTCTTTTTATTTTTTATTTATTTATTTACTTTATTGAAATACAAATATGAATCAGACGGTTTTAAGACACTTTAACAAGACAGATTCGATAAATTAATACATTGCAAACTGTTTTCATACTGTTTTGGTATCGTACAAGGTGCATACATAATATTATACTTACAGACATTATTATAGCAGATGTCTCTTATCAGTAATTAAGAGTGTAGCTGTTTACTTATCTTATTTTTTATACCTGAATTATATCAAAAATTCAATAATTATTTTCCTAGTGGATGACCATAGTACTAGAAGCCAACATAATATCCTGTCCAACCACCATTAGTGCAAATCTTGCCTCTCATAGGATTATGTAGAAGCACAGCATCATCTATCCCAACTGTACTATCTATACACACACATCATGATTTTTTCTTTCTATGCCCCTTCCTTTGTCTACACCTATCAAAGATGGGCACTCCATTGTCATTCAACTAAATTAGGTGCTTGAACTTGACAGCTCAATCCAACGCAGTCCAACATTCCACAACAATAGTGAGTTATTCAAAGAAGTTGTCGACCATAGCCATTTACAGCTCAGCTTATTATTATGGCCCCGCGATGTATACTTTATTTTTATACTTTTCTGCTGGATGGTTAAGACCTAGATATATCAAGAATTATATACCAGCACGTGAGCTTTATGTTTCTTATGTGGTCAGTGAAGTTCCCTCAGGGTTTATCTTGTAGTCCTGTACATTATTCTGTGGATCTTTTGTCTGTGTCATCCATGTGGATGAGTCACGGCCAATGCTTGACCAGTTTGCTCTCTGTGAGAGCCTGAGAGAAAGTTTTCTCTCCATATGACTCTCCCCAGGCACACTATAGAACTTCAATCACTTTCCTCTGTGGCTCCATAATCTCCTTGTTCAGAAAATTTGGAGCTCACCTAAGTTTCATGATGTTGCAGTACAGGTTCTCCTATGTCCTGGGTCTTCGACGACCTTGAAAAGCTAGAGCCAAAAGTTGGCTGGCCTTGTGGCTCTTCTATTTCTCCAACTCTGATTTGTGAACTTAGGTTGTTAACCATCCAGAAGAAAAGCTGATTAGTATCCTGCAGCAAATGCCATTCACTTTGCTTTATCAGACTCAATTGATTTTAGTTGTTGTTGTATGTTTCCTTTTGTATTTCTGCATTTCACTTGTTATACTAGGAAGACTATACAATATTTACACATGTGTGTCTGGTTTATTTCACTTATGAGTATATGTTCAAGTGGCATCCACTTCAGTATATATGCTTCAAACTTATCATTCTTAATAGCTGAGCAATACTCCATTATATAGAAATACCACATCTTTTTCAACCATTCCTCATGTGATGGACATCTTGGTTGTTTCCAAGATTTTGCTATCACCCATTGCGCTGCTATAAACATAGGTATACATATATCTCTATGATACAATGTTTTCAGATCCTTTGGGAAAATTCCCAATAGGGGGATAGCCGGCTTGAATGGGATTTCTAGTCCTACTGTTTTGAGGATTCTCCACACTGACCTCCACAATGGTTGTACCAGTTCTATTTCTTTTCTGTATTGCTCATTCCAGGAATCCGTCATATTTCTGATCTCTATTTTTTTATCAATGTCTTCTTTAGAGGTACCTATTAAATCTTTTACTGCAGAGTTTCTTCCCAATTGGATTTCTTCTATATATTTCCTGAATTGATTCTCTACTTCAAATGCTACGATTTCAAAGAATTCTTTTTTAATTTCAGATATTGTTTCTGCTTTGAGATCCTCTTTACCTTTCTGCTGTTGTTTCTTTGCTTCCGATGCTGTTAATTCATACATTTCATCTAGAATAGTGTTCTCTGCACTTGTTCTAGGTGGGCATTGAATTTCCCCCATACATATCTGGATTTGATTCATTACTTCAGATGCTATGTATCCAAAATTTTCTTTTATTTCAGGCCTTAATTCTCGTCTGAGTTCCTCTATAACTTTCTGCTGTTTTTCTTTGCTTCTGCCTCTGTTAATTTTAGCTGAGCTAGTGTCCTCTGCACTTATTGGAGGACTCGAGGCCTGAGATTTCCTTTTGCTCCTTGTCTTCCTCATTTTGTATAGCACTGACCTCTGACCTTTGGTGTAGAGTTTTGGTGCAATTGTGACTTTAGCACGTCATGAGATTTGGGTGCCAGTTTATTAAGTTTGGGATTGTCCAATTATGCCTGGCCTGGATCTAGCTATTGTGCTCAGTTCCTTTTTGCTGAAGCTCTTCTGGTACAACTATGAGCCTATGGTTCCCCTCTGTTGTGTCCCTGGTCCAGGGAGCACTGGGGAGAGCAGAAGCTCTCCCACACACTCAACAGGCCAGGTGAGCGTGGTTTGGGTGGTGGGAGATTCAGAAAAATTCTCACTCGCTCAGCGGGCTTGGGGGCAGGGGCTCAGCACGATGCAGAGCATGAGGGGGAAAGCCAAAGGCTGTCCCACACACTCACCGAACTGGGCTCACATAAATCAGCTGAAGAAAGAGTGGGGAAAATTCTCACTCACTTGGTGGGCTTGGGAGCAGGGTCTCTGGGGAGTTGCAGGGCAAGTTGGTCTGGGGTGTGTCAGGCCAATCACTCGCTTGCTCAAAACTTTCACATTTTTAATCTGAACTATCTCATTGATATTTGTTTCTCAGTTAAAAAATAAATAAATAAATTTTAAAAATTGGAAGAAATTAAGAAGATAAATAGTACAATCAATGGAAAAAAAGGAAATGAAACAAATTTAATCCTTAACTTCTTCTTTCCAGGGACCAGCAGAAATTTACAGTACTGTTGTCCAAATCCTGCTTACATAAATAGATCAATTTTCCCCCACTCCTGTCCTGCTCCTCAACTCAGTAACTCTTCCTTTTGAATAAATTCATTCCCTTTTACCAGTGTGTATTGCACCCTTAGACTCCAATTTTCTGTTTCAGTTTCTCACACTGAGACTATACAATGTTTGCAAATGTGGGCCTGATTTATTTCATTCATCTGTATTTTCTCTAGATGCATCCATGAACAACAAAAGACACAAATTTATCCTATTTTACAGCTGAACAATACTCCATTTTGTATATCACATCACCTTTATCCATTCTTCAGGTAATGGGCACTTGGGTTGTTTCCAGGATTTAACTATGACACATTGCACTGCTATATACCTGGAAGAACATATAATGCTGTGGTATGAGGTTTTCAGTCCTTCTATAAAAATACCCAGGTGGAGAATAGCTGGCTTTAATGGTATCTCCAGTCCTAGCTTTTGAAGGAATCTCCACACTTATTACCATATTTGTTGTACCAATCTACACTCCTACCAGCAGTGCACAAGTGTTACTTTTCCTCCACAGCTGCTCCAGCATTTTTTAGTGTCTGGCTTCTTGATGTTAGGCATTTTGGGGCGGGGAGATGAGATGGAATCTCAGTGTTGCATTAATTTGCATCTCTCAAATGAGCAAGGAGTTGAAATTTTTTTCATGTATTTACTTGTCATTTGTATTTCTTACTCCGAGAAGCATAAATTCATCTCAGATGCCCATTTTTGGATGGAAGCTTTGAATTTGGGGCCGGATTTCTTTTTAATTCTTTATATATTGTAGGTATAAGGTCTTTCTGTGAGGGACAGTCAGCTATAATTTTTTCCCAGTTTGAGGGGTTTCCTTGACTCTGTTGAAGATTTCCTGTGAAAGGCTAAAACTTTGCAAGATGATGGTGCTAGTACATAGTCTATTTTGGAAAATGTCCTGTGTGCACCTGAGAAAAATGTTTATTATGTTGTTACTGGGTGAAGCACTCAGTAAAGGTCTAACAAGTCAATTTTTTCACAAGTTTGGTTTAGTTCTATTATTTCCTTGCTCTGTTTTTGCCTCGTTGGTCACTCTGTTTGTTATACTAGTGTGTGTTAAAGTCCCCCATCACTATTATATTTTTGCTCATTTGATATTTCAGGTCTGTGAAAATTTGCTTATGTAGGAGAACATTCCTACATTTGGTGCACATATATTTATAATTTTTATCTCTTCCTCTTGCATTTTTCTTTTAATAAGTATGTAGTGACTTTGTTTCTCTTTGGATGATTTTTTGTTTAAAGTTGATATCTACACCGGGGTGTAGAAAGAAAAAATCATGATGTGTGTGTATAGACAGTACAGTTGGGATAGATAATGCTATGCTTCTACATAATCCTATGAGAGGCAAGATCTGCACTAATGGTGGTTGGACAGGATATTATGTCGGCTTCTAGTACTATGGTCATCCACTAGGTAAATAATTATTGAATTTTTGATATAATTCAGGTATAAAAAAATAAGATAAGTAAACAGCTACACTCTTAATTCACTGATAAGAGATATCTGCTAAAATAATATCTGTAAATATAATATCATGTATGCACCTTGTACAATACCAAAACATTATGAAAACAGTTTGCAATGTATTAATTCATCGAATCTGTATGGTTAAGGTGTCTTGAAACTGTCTGATTGACATTTGTATTTCAATAAAATAAAATAAATAATAATAATAATAATAACTGCTATGAAAACAACAATATGCAATACATTAATTTTGATTAATTAAATTAGTTTTGAAGTTATCTCACTGTTATTTGTTTTTCAATAAAATTAATTTAAAAATTTAAAAAATAAATAAAGTTGATATCGTCAGGAATCAGGATAGCTACCCCTGATTTTTTCTGATTTCCTGTGGTATGGAGGATTGTTTTCCATTCTTTGACTTTTAGTCTGTGAATTTCCTTTTAAGTTAATTGTTACTTGTATGCAGCATATTGTTGGATTTTATTTCTTTATCCCTTTGCTACTCTATCTTTTCATTGGTGAATTTAGGCCACTTACATTGATGGTTATAACTGATATATATTGGCTTATATTTTTCACCGTATTTTCCTGCTATAGGTTCTGTACTATTACTTTTTTTTAATTACTTGGTCTGTGTGGTGTTCCTTTCTGTTGTTCTTGAAGCTGTGATCAATTCTGCCCTTTTCTACAATATCTGTGAAAACTCTTTGTAGCGTTTGTTTGGTTGTCATGGATTTCTTCAATTGTTCTTTGTCGTGGAGGGATCTTATCAAAAATGAATTTCATAGATAGTTTTGCAGGGTACACCAATCAGGATTTGAAGATATTTTCTCTCAGGACCTGAAATAATTCACTCCAACTCTTCTTGATTTGATGGTTTATGTTGAGAAATCTGCCATGATTCTAATGGCTTTTCCATTGTAGATAATCTATTTCTTCTCTTTATCAGCTTTTAATATTTAATTCTTTTGCTGAATTTCTGAGATTTCTTTATTATGTGTCTAGGTGTACATTTACTGAGGTTGTCTCTGTGTGGAGTTCTATATTCCTTGCTTTTCTGTATATCAGTTTCTTTTCTGGTGTCTGGGAAATTTTCTGCTAGTACTTCCACAAATAGTATTTTTGTATCACTTGTTGTGTCTCCTGCTGCTTGACTGACGCCTATTTTTCTCATATTATTTTTCTTTGCATAGTCTTCTAGCTGCTGAATTGTTATTTCCTGGTTCTTTGTCAGTTTTTTTCCTCATTAGTTTTAAGAGATCTTTTATTTCACATTCATTAGCTAGAACACTGTCTTTGAGATCCAAAAGTTTATCGTCAGGTTCACGCAAGCAGTTTGCTAGCTTTCAACGAAGTTCTTAATGTCCTGGACACCTGTTTGTGTTTCATACATTCTGATTCTTTCCTGTATTGTTCAGTGTTTCCAACATTTCTCTATTTTCCTTTTTTCTGTCTTTATCTTAGCTGTGCTGAGAATTTTTTTCATGATTGTTTTCCCTTCTTTTTGGACCTGAGAGATTATTTCTGATCTTATTTCTTCTATTGCCTAATGGACTTGTTTCTTGACCTGAGTTGCTCTCATTTCAGAACTTTTAGGTGTGTGATTTCCAGGTACTGGATTTGTTCTAGCTGAGCTAGAGGATTGAGATTGCCTTTTCCTCATGCATATTGGGATTTTTGAACCTCTCGGTAATCACCCACAAAGACTCCTGCAGGCTACCCAGAGTCTGCCAAAGTTTTCAAATGGCTCTAGGAAAGCTCTGAGGCTACTCATGCTGGGCCCACAGATCTCTGCCCCCCCCCTCCATCCAGCAGGCCACTCAGAGTCCTCCTAACTTCTTAAAAGTTTGGACTAGCACAAGCAGAATCTCCAAACCTGCAACTTGGAGGCTAAGGATGGTCAGAGCTTACCAGAGTCCCACAGGAAGCCCAGAGTCCACCAAAGTTCTTAAATCACACCAGGAACACTCTACGCCTGCGTGCACTAGGCCCACAGATCACAGCTCTCCTGTATCCCACAGGACACTCAGAATCCGACTAACACAGGAAGTACTTCAAGTAATAAAAAATTGGATTCTCATTTTACTAAAAACTATTGCAGGGGCTGGGGAGAAGGCTCAGGAGAATAGGTGCTTGCCTGGCAAGCACAAGGGGCTGAGTTAAATCCCTGGTTCTGGAAAAAAAATTGCAGTCCAAAAATATCCCCAAGGCCAGCCAAATAGCTCAGCAGATTAAAGCACCTGCAATCAGGAACAAGGGCTGGGAGTTCGATCCCTGAGCCTGCAGTGACGTCCCTGCCCCTGGGGCATGCTGACAGGGTAATTGAGACTGGGTGTTTTGAGACTGGGTGTTGTGGCATGGATCTGTAATCCCAGGTCTTGGGAGCATGTAAAAAAGCAGATCACTATGAGTCCAATCTAGTAGTGAGACCCTGAACACCCTGTACACCCTTCCCTAATATATATATATATATATATATATATATATATATATATATATATATATCCAGAGCTGACCCACTGAAACTTCTCTGAACCCATCCACCCATCCTAACCCTGAAGTCTGTGGAGGAGACATGCAGCCCTAGCCTCAACCCCCAAATTCCCTGCCAGAGTTCCCCTGAGGATGACTACCTCTCTTCACCCTGAAGACCACCAGGAAGACCTAACTACCGTAGAGACATGCAGGAGCCTTGGGAAACACTTACTTGCAACAACCCTTCACCTAAACAGCTTGGAAAACTTGGACCTGAACTCATCATCATCGCACATTTCTTGAACTATTGTTGCCCACTACTCTAAATAAGGTGGAAGTCTTATAGAACCTCACACTACAGGAGCACTGGTAAGACTACATTGCCCTCCCACTCTCCTGGGAGCCTTGATTACCTACACCCCACCCACCTACCGTTACTGCAGAGTCAAGGAGAATATTGGGGGCTTCAAAGAAAAAAAGAGAAAGAGAAAAAGGCAGTCTCAGACCACCAGACCACCAAAAAGTGTCCAGGAAGCAAAGTCAAGAAAAACTTGGAAGCCACACATCTGAAATTTCTGAGATCAAAACATCTGAAATAAAGAAAAACTTCCATCAGGCAATGGAGGAAATCAGACCAGAAATAATCTCTCAGGTAAAAATGGAAATTATGACAATCATTTACTCAATACACGTAAGAAAGATACAGATTTTAAAAAGAAATGAGGGTTGGGGAGACACCTCGGCTAACTACACACCTGCCTGGCAAGCCCAAGGACCCAGGTTCAGTCCCCAGTATGGCATGTCATGCCAGTTATAGGGTGTACTATGCCTGTGTATCCCCTGATAGCCACCAAAATGAGGCATTGTGGCACGTGCCTGTAATCCCAGACCTATAGAGGGAGGCTGAGATAGGAGCATCACTACGAATGTGAACTGTACCAAGAGACGCTGTCCAAATGAATAAATATGTAAATAAATAAATGATTTTTAAAATGTAATAGGAAGATGTTGGAAACATTAAATGAACAACACAGGAAAGAACTTGAATGTATGAAACAGATTCAAACAGGTATATAATACATTAAGAATTCCAGGGAAACCTGGCAAAACTGCTTGTACAAAACTAAAGATAGAATTTTAAACCTTGATGATATCATTTCAGCTAATAAACACAAAAGTAACGATATCTGCAAAATAACTAGCAACCATTAAATAACAATATAATGGCTGCAAGATGATGCAAAGAAAAATAATATAATAATAATAGGTATCACATAGCTGGAGATAACACAAAAGACATAAAAAAAGTGTTTGCAGAAGTCGTAACAGAAAATTTCCCAAACACAGAGAAAAAATCAGATATACAGTTAAGTGAGATATACACAAATACATCTAGCCATACTCAAAATAAATCATCACTCAGATGCACAAGAATAAAAATCCTAGAATCTGAACAAAAGAACAGAATATTAAAAGGTATTAGAGTGAAGAAACAGATCAACTATAATGGAAAAACCATCAGAATCATGGGAGATTGTTCAACACAGACCATCAAATCAAGACAGTTTCAAAGGAGATATTTCAGGTTTAGAAAAGAACAGTGTTCAACAAAGGTTGTTCATTTTGCAAATCTATCATATTTAATGGAGAGAATAGATACTTGCATGGAAAAGAACAACTGAAGAAATTCATACCAACCAAACAAAACCTGAAAAGAATACTGACAGATACTTTAAATAGAGACAAATTAAACAACTTCAAGAACAATGTAAGGGAACCACCAAGAACAGCAGGTAATTAAACAAAGAGAAAAAATAGGGACCCTAGAGTAGAAAAACAACATGACAAAGATAAGCCAATGCACATCAGTTATAACTGTAAACATAAATGTTTTTCACCAATTGAAAGAAGCAGACTGGCAAAGTGGATAAATAAGCAAAATCATACAATATACTACATAAAGGAATCATGTTAACACAAAGGGAAATTATTAGACTGCAGTCAAAAGATGCAAAGTAGTATTGTATGTGACAAGAACCCAGAAAAGAGCAGGGGTAGCTATTCTGCTTGTTCACAATGTCAACTTCAAACCAAGTGGGATAAAAAGAAAAAAAAAAAAGGTCACTACATACTTGGTAGGGGAAAACTACAAGAAGAAGGGACAATTATAAATATATATATATCCACCCTATTTAGGAGCACCCAACTATGTAAGACAAATTTTAACACACATGAAAAACCTAGTAGGCAATAACATAATTTTATTGGGGAAAATTAACACCCCATTGACACAAAGAGACCAACTAGGTAAAACATTAGCAAAGAAATGACAGAACTGAACCAAACTTGTGAAGAAATGGACTTAGTACACCTTTACAAAGTGTTCCACCTAACAACCTCGGTATACACATTTTTCTCAGCAGCACATGGGGTGTTCTCCAAAATAGATCATGGGCTAGCACATAGAACATGCCTAAGTAAGTGCAAAGGAATTGAAATTATCCCGTGCATATTATTTAACCATAGCAATGAAACTGGAAATTATTGACAAGAAAACAGCAAAAACTCTATAAACACATGGAAAATAATAATACCTATTGAACAATCAATGGTCTCAGATGAAACTAAAGAATGAATTAAACAATATTTACAATCAAATAATAATGCAGATACATCTTATTGAAACTGGTGGTATGCACTGAAATCTGAAAGCAGAGGGAAATCTACAGTGATAAATTCTCACATTAGGAAAACAGAATGAGCCCAAATAAATAATCTTACATTGCGCCTCAAACAACTAGAAAAGCAGCAGTAAGTCAAGCCCTAACCCAAACAAATCAGGAAATTATAGCAATCACAGCAGAAATAAATGCAATGGAGATTAATAAAACAATACAAAGAATTTATGGGTAGAAGTGTTGTTCTTTGAAAGAACAAATAAAATTGATAAACACCTAGCTAACCTCATTTTAAAAAGTGAAGAAAAATTGAAATTCATGCAGACATGGAATGAGGAATTAATGAGGAATGAATAGGGTGAAATCATGGCAGATCTCATAAAAATTCAAAAGATTGTCAATACTTATTTAGAAAATCTTTACTCTCACATGATTGAAAAATACAGAAACAATGGACAAGTGACTAAATATATATGAACTATCAAAGCTCTATCAAAAAGATAGAAAAATTCTGAATAGCTCATTATCAGTGAATGTAATTGAAAATGAAATTTAAAATCTAGCAACAAACAAAAATCCAGGTATTGATGGATTCACACCTGAGTTCTACAAGAAATTTAGGGAGGACCTAATGGCCACTCTTCTCAAACTCTTCGATAAAAATTGAAAGGGATGCAATTCTCCCAAACTCATTCCTGGAGATGAGTATTATTCTGGCTACAAAACCAGACAAAGACACAGCCAAAAAGAGAGCACCAAGTCAATCTCCCTAGTGAACATTAGGTGCAAAAATCCTCAATAAAATACTAGTAAGCAGAATGCAACAAATCATCCAAAACATTATACATCAGGGCCAGTCAGATAGCTCAGCAGACTGAAGCACTTGCTTAGGCAGCTGCAAGGACCAGGGTCTGATCCCTAGTGTGCCATGCTGGCCCTATCCCTAGGGTGCCCTGAGAAGGTGATTGAGACTGGGTATGGTAGTGTGAGCCTGTAATCCCAGCGTTTGGGAATCTTAAAACAGGAGAATCACTACGAGTCTGATCTCTATACTAAAAACATGTTCTTAGAAAAGAACATTATACATCATGACCAATTGGGACTCACCCAAGAATGCAAGGATGGTTTGATATATACAAAATCATAAATGTAATGTACCACATCAACAGAGCCAAAAATAAAACCACCTGATCATCTCAATAAATGCCTAAGAATATGTTGGCAAACTTCAACACTCATTCATGTTAAACACCCTACAGAAAATAGGAATAGGTGGTCTTTACCTCAACCTGATAAAATTCAACTATGAGAAACCAACAGCCAACATACTAAATGGACAAAACTTGAAAACCTTTACTTTAAAATCAGGAACAAGACAAGGATGTCCACTATCACTACTCTTGTCAAATATAGATCTGGAAACATTTGCCAGAGGAACTAGATAAAAAATAATAATAATTAATAATAATAATAATAATTAGAAAGGAAGAAGTGAAATTATCCTTTTCAGATGACATGATACTCTACATAGAAAACCCCAAAAATTCCAAAAGACACTTTTAGATTTAATAACCAAATTAACATTTATTTTTGAGAAATGCCATTTATTCTTGAGTGATGACCTTATATCCAACAGGTAGCAGAACATAAGGTCAACACTCAAAAATAAATAGCACTTCTATACACAAACAAGAACACATCAAGGGAGAAATGGAAACCACACCTTTTACAATGACACCCAAAAAGTGCATAGGAATCAACCTCACAAAGGATTGATACAGCAAAAATAATATCACTCTGAAAAAAGAGATCAATTTTTCAGAACATGTAAAGATATTCCTTGCTCCTCAATAGGAAGAACCAACATAGTAAAATACTCCCAAAATTTTTATTCATTTGCAATGCAACCCCAATTAAAATACCATTAGTGTATCTTAAAGACCTAGAAAAACATTCCTAAAATTCATGTGGAACTGCAAGAAACCTAGAATAGCAAAGGAATCTTGGGTGACAAAAGCATGAGGAATCACAATTACTGACTTGAAATTATTGTACAAACTACGGTTGTAAAATCAAAATGGTACTGGCATAACAGACCTGGATCAATGAACAGGTTAGAAAATGTATACACCACACTCAACAACTTCGATTATGATAAAGGGTCCAAATATGTTCACCAGCAGAAAGATAGCCTCTTTGATATGTGGTGCTGTAAATATTGGCTTTATTCATGCTGAAGGCTTAAAACAGGTCAGTGCCTATCACCATGCACAAATCTATAGTCAAAATGTATCAAAGATTTAAATATTAAAACTGAAATACTAAATCTTCAGGAAGAGAATATAAGAGAGACACTTAAGGACATAGGGGTAGGTAAAGAGTCCATGAACAAAAATCAAACTACACAGGAAATACTTCAAAGAATCAACAATTGTGACTTCATCTTTTTCAAAAGTTTATGCACATCAAAAGAAGAAAACAGTAAAGTAAAAAAAAAATCCACATATTCAGTAAAAAATTATAGCAGTCTATCCTTCAGATAAAGGAATCCTATCTAGAATATATAAAGAATTTTAAAAATCAGGCCTCAAAATTCAAAGACCCAATATAAAAATGGGCATCTGAGATGAATATACTCTTCACAAATGAAAAGATACAAATGGCAAATAAACATATGAAAAAACTTTCAACATCATTGGTCATTCAGAGAGATACAAATTAAAGCAATGCTAAGATAGCATCTTACACCAGAAAGAATGGCTATCATCAAGAAGTCAACCAATAACAAATGCTGGAGAGGCTGTGGAGGAAAAGGAACCCTTCTCCACTGTTGGGGGGTGCAGGCTGGTACAACCACTATGGATATCAGTATGGATATTCCTCAAAAACCTAGGATTGGAGGTCACATTCAAGTCAGCTATTTCTCTCCTAGGTATTTTTCCAGAAGTTTTCCAGAATCATACCACAGCAATATACATGCACCCATGTTTATAGCAACACTATTTGTCATAGTTAAATCTTGGAAACTGAGGAATGGATTAATGTCCATCTGCTGATTAATGGATTAAACAGATATGATATTTTTGTACTTTGGCATATTGTTCATCTATTAAAAAAAGATAACTTCAAGGCTTCTGTAGATAAATGGGTGCAGCTACAGACTATGTTGGTAGGTGAAATGAATCAGATCAAAATTGCAAACATTTTATTATCTCCCAGTGTTAGAACCTGAAAGAGTAATGAAAATCTAAAAGGTACAATAGATACTGGGAAAGGGAAAGAAATTGTTCAAGGGAAGGAAAAACTGTGATGAGGAAAAGGACAAATGAATGAAGAGGAAAATATATTTACAGATATATACCAAATACTTCAGATAATTGAGCTGCCAGTTTCTACTGCTCTATTGAAAGGAGCAGTTAACTTTTAAAATTGTTTTCTTTTTATTCTTTTGTTTTCCTTCTCTTGAATTCCTTACAACTTTACTGTTACTCTTTTGCTTTGCTTTCTCCTTAACTGAATGCTTCACGTTTATATCTTATCACCTGAATAACTAATTTGAATGTGGCATTTTATAATACAGCAACTACTACTGAATTCCTAAAAATAAAATAACATAAAATCACCAACAGAGTGAAAAGACATCCCACAAGGTTGAGAAATGTATAGCCAGTTGTCCCTCAGACCAGGAACTTTTATCAAGAATATATAAAGAACTGAGAAATATCAGAAACTCCAAATTCAAAGGCCCAATTGAAAATGGGTATCTGAGATGAATGCACATTTTTGAGATGAACAGAAATGGAAAATAATATATACTGCAAAGCTCAACATCATTGGCCACTTGAAAGCTACAAATATAAACAACACAGATTTCATCTCACTTGGAGGAATATGGTTATCATAAAAAATAAATCAATAATAACTGCTAGAGGGGCTGTGAGGCAATAGGCCTTTACTCACTTTTTGGGGGAATGCAGACTGTACAACCGCTGTGGGATTAGGTATGAAATTTCCTCAAAAATCTAAGATTACAGGTCCTACGCAACAAAAGTATTCCCTTCCTGGTTATCTTCCTACAAGAATTCAAAGCATCATACCACATATTTAGAGCAGAATAATTTATAATAGCTAAACTTTAAAACCCAAAGGCTCATCAACAAGTGCATGAAAAAAAAAAAAAAAAGGTGTGCTAGGAGAAAAGCTAGGAAACATGACAGGGCAGAGCCATATATTTATATGCACAAGATGGGTAAGGCAACGATCCTGAGAAACATCAACAAGTTTTTGAAACTAGCAGTTGATTGGTAGAAGTCTCACCCTGACTAACTATGTATGCTGATGCCTGTAAACTAAAGAACTTCACTGCAGATAGCAATGTGTGATAGTAGGGTCAGCTTTGAATGCCTGTCATTCTGGTCTTCTAAATACGTACTGCTTGTCATGAGATACCAATTACTACCATACTGCCTCTCAAGTAAAAGTTTGTTTAAAAAAAGGTAATAAATGACAAAAAGAGACAAGAAAAAATATCACAGGACTGACTTGCTACAATGCTGTATATGGTTAAATTTCTAAATTTCAGTGTAAAAATATGTTATTGTTTACTCATATTTTTAAAATAGTTTTTTATTTTTTATTTTTTCTTCATGTTCTGTAGAGGCTTAAAGTTTAATATATCAATACTTGATGAAAACACCTGTTCCATCTTATGCCTAAGATGTTCAATATTCAGACAGATAGTGAGGTTAAACCCAAATGCATAAGTTGTAGGGTAATAACAAGCTCCTCTCCTAGAGGTTAACAACCTAAGATTGCAGACCAAAAATTAGAGAAAAAGAAGGGCTTCAAGGACAGCAGACCTTTTGGCCCTAGCCTTTCAATGTCAGTGAAGACTCAGGATATAGGAGAACCTATACTGAAACATTGTGTAACTCAGTTGTGTCCCAAGTTTTCTGATCAAGGAGATTATAAGGCCACAGAAAAAAGTGATTGATGATGTTGAGTGTGCCTAAGGAGAGTCACATGGACAGAAAACATTCTATCAGGCTTTCACGGAGAGCAAATTGGTCAAGAATGACTGTGACTCATGCACATGGCTGACACTGACAAAGGATCTACAAACTACAGTACAGAGTTTCAGGATAAATCCTGAGGGGATTTGACTGAACTTATCAGATACAAAAGTTACATTTCTTTTTATATAGGTCTTGCTTTATCTTGGTCTTAACCATCCAGCAGAAAAGTGTAAATGCAAAGTATAACAAGTAAAGCCCTATTAATATGCTAAGCTGTAAAAGGCTCAAATGAACAACTTCTGACATTGCCAGTGCTATGGGTAACCCACCACTATTATGGACTACTGGACTATATTGGAATATTTTGCTGAATTCACACACCTACAATATTTAAATGACAATGGAATATCCTTCTCTGACAAAACTAAACAAAAATACGGAGATACAAATGAGTGACCATTTTGTATCTGTATATTCAGAATAGTTAGGATAGATATACACCTACACTCTCTTAATTCAATGAAAATATTTGTTCTAATACTGTTTGTGAACAGGATATCATGTCTGCATCTGTACAGTGAATAATCACTAAGACAACAATATACAATGTATTTATTATTGAAACTGTCCTACTAAATGATTTTGAAACTCTCATTATTTGTTTCTCAATAAAATCATAAGTAAAATCAATTGAGTCAGATAAGGCAAAGTGAACGGCATAAGCTGCACGATACTAATCAGCTTTTCTTCTGGATGGTTAACAACCTAAGATCACAAGTCAGAGTTGGAGAAATAGAAGAGCCACACGGCCCGCCAACATTTTGGCCCTAGCCTTTCAAGGTCAGCGAAGACTCAGGGCATAGGAAAACCTGTAC
>PVKA01037581.1:15000-20896 GCA_004027165.1 Ctenomys sociabilis | reverse complement strand
AGTGGGCTCTTGGTCCTCAGGCTCGGGGGTGAGCCATGCAAAGGAAAGGCCACTTGGTGGGTGGGTGGCTGGGAGGGGCAAGGGCATCAGGGTTACAAGGAGCCAGGACCTACAGAGAGCTTATTTTTCCCAGGGAATATACAGAGGCATCAAGTTTAGCTCCTGTCTCATCTGATTAGACAAGAATGAGGCGGTGGGGCAGGCTAGAGTGAAAGGTTCCACTGGGAGCCACACTCAGACACAGAAAGGAGAAGTCCTTTGTCTAGATCAGATGACAAGTCAGTGGCTCTATTACTGGAATGCAGGGCATGCATTCTCTCTCTCTCTCATGTATGATGCATTTCTTTTTATTGTTGGGTACTTTCATCCCAGTGGTGTGCTTGTCAGCATTCTATTACTTAAAAACACTTGAAACAATCAACTTAGATGAAAGCTTTAGTTCAACAGTTTTAGAGGTATCAGTCTATGGGTTCTTCCCCTGGTTGCATTTGGGCTTACATGAGCTAGAACCCCAGGACAGAAGTGCTAGAGAAAACCTCTCCACCTCTTGGTGGCTGGGAAGCAAAGGGAGGATGCACCATGTCCCCCTCAAGGCCACATCCCAAGGGCCTAACTTCCTTCTACCAGGTTCTACTTCCTAAAGGTTCTACCACCTCCTAGCAGCTCCACAGGCTAGGGGCCAACCCTTCAACACATGCCTTTGGAACTCATATGCGATCCACGCATGGTTTGTGGTGTTCCTGTAATACCATGTAACTATACCACTGAAAGACAGGGAGATAGCTCAGTGGCTTAAGTACCTGCCTAGCCATTGCAGGGTACCAAGTTTGATCCCTGATACTGAAAAAAAAAAAACCAAAACTAAACTGAACTAAATCAAAACAGCAACAAACAATTGAATGAATCAGCATTGGGGCATTTGTACTAAGTGCACAATTTACATTAAGGTTCAGTCTTTTCATTGTACATTCTGTGGATTTTGACAAATATGTAATGTTACATACTCATCAGTAGGCTACATACAGAATAGTTTCACTGTCTTAAATCCCACTCTGCTCCACTGGTTCATCCCTTTCTTTCTAGCAACTTTTATTGCCTTGATAGTTTGGCAGGGCTTTTTTTTTTTTTTTGTTGCTTCTCTTTAGAGCTTCCTAGATGTCTCCCTCTTGGATACCTTGGTCCATTCATTCCTAAATATGCAGCCTTCTTGGAGGCGAATGCACACTGCTTTCTTTCTTTTGAGCACAGACTACTGCTGCCACAGCTGGCCAAGCCTTGTCCCACTGGTTGGGCTGCAGCTGCAGGAGGGCGAGGTGCTCCAGGCCCTTTGGGTTGAGGAGCTCACAGGAGGGCACAAGGTGTTTTTGTCAACTGAATGCTCTTCTCTGGGGGCCTTTTTTAACCCGAGGCCCTGGGAGACACTGAGCACTCAGCTCCTTCACATCTCAGCTTAGAAGCCAGCTGCCAGCCGCCCTTTCCCTCCCAGTGCCTCTGGCTCAGCCTGGGGCTGCCTCCTGGCTTGCAGGCTCCCCTCAAAGCCCCACTTTCATTTCCAAACAGACAAGAAAATAAGCAATTGATTTTTGGATATTACATAAGCCAGGCAAGGGAAACTTTAATAAGGAAAAGAACAGAAGGAGGGGTCTGAAGATCTTAAACTCAAAACTACAAGAACCTCATTGTTTTCAACCCAAATAGAGACAACTGAAAACCTGGTATGATCAGAGAGATGGTGCAGGTGGCCCCAGGCCCTTGGGAGAGGACTGAAGGAGCCAGCTCGGGCCTGTGATGTCCCACAGCGAAGGGGGCCTCCCTCCTGCGAGGCTGTCCTTTCTGTTGCATAGCTGCTCCGTATCTCTGTGTTTGAATGTTTGGTTCTTATCCTTGGGGGTGCAAGGCAGGCAGGGACCCTGAAGGTCAGGGGCTCACTCATTGAATATGAGGACTACAGTGGACAAAGCCCTTCTACCACCACTCTCCAGAGAGAAGCACCTGAGGTGAGAAGATACTGTTGGTGTAGAACAGGGGGAGCTTAGCTTCCTGCTGCTAGGTCAGGCTCATTCCATCCATGAGGAGATGAGGAGTGTGTGCAGTTCTGCAGGCTTCTGTGGTTACTGCTGTGGAGACCGCACACATCCTGAGGAAGCTGAGACTAGGGGAGTCTTAGCTTTGGACTCCTGCTTTGATGTTCTTGATTGTTCTATATTTTCTTCATGATTTTTATCCATCTAGTCCATTTTGGTTGGGTAGATTGTCCATATGGGGTATGTGTACAGGGGTGTGTGTGTGTTTGTGTGTGTGTGTGTGTGTGTGTGTGTCTGTCTGTCTGTCTCTGTGTGTGCATGTTTGCATATATGTGCATAAGTGTGCATGTATGTGTGTGTATATAGGCTGGAGAAAGACAGGAACTGTGGGCATAAGTGGTTGGATGTTGTGGTTTGAATATGTTTCCCTAAAGTTCATGTGTTGCATGCTTAATCCGCCATGCAACTGATTTATGAAGCTTTACGTGCTGATTAGGCCACAAAACAGCTGTCCTTATGAGTGGGTCAGTGGCTCTGCTTTTATGAATGGATTAATGTTGTGATCATGGGAGAGGATTCTTTATCCTGAAAAAGGGTTTGATAAAAACTAAGTGCAGGCTTCTCTTGCCCTCTCATATTTTCCTGTACTCTCCCCTTTTATCATGAGATGACATTGCAAGAGGGCCCTCGGCCCTTGGTGGTACCCAAACAATGAACTGTACAGTTTCCAGACCTGGGAGAAATACAGTTTTTTTGTAAACTGGTTGGTCTATAGGATTTTGTTATAGTAGTGGAAAACAGACTGAGACAAGATAGACTAAGATAAGGGATAACTGATGTGGCAGGAGGAGGGTGGCAATTGAGGAAGGGATTATGAATCCTGCCACGCACTGGGCAACATGCTGGTCTTCCAGCCTGGGAGGGAATCTCATTTAGGCATTCAGTCCTGAGCTGCCACCTGAGTGCCAGCATAGCCTCTGTTTCCTCTTTTCTTATGTTACTTCAGCTCTCGAATTCAAAGAATGCTGGCAGACAGACCTGGGAATCCTCCATGCCTCATAAAGTTTG
Organism: Ctenomys sociabilis; assembly: GCA_004027165.1. Taxonomy (NCBI): domain Eukaryota; kingdom Metazoa; phylum Chordata; class Mammalia; order Rodentia; family Ctenomyidae; genus Ctenomys; species Ctenomys sociabilis. Next base: position 17,804 of record PVKA01037581.1, on the reverse strand, counting down.
CATCCAATGATTAGGAATCCTGGAGGGAGGACTGGTGACCTTCCCTCTCAGACTTCTTGCTGACAGTCTTTGAAGTTCCTAGTTGTATTGAATTTTGGAGCCAGAAAAATTTGGCACCCCTCTTTCACTCCACCAGGGAGGGGGCCATCCAGCCTGTGTCTGATGGCACTGTGCTTTTCAAAGTAACTAAATCCTTAGACTCTTGGATTCTTTTAAAGAAAATGTTTGGAAATATGACAAAGCAGGAAAGATTTGATGTTATGGATTAAGTGCTTATACCCCCACTCCATTCATGTAGTGAATGTTTAATTCCCAATGTGACATAGTGTTTGGAGGTGGGACCTAATGAGGGTTAGATGCAGTCATTCCAGTGATGGCCCATGTTTGGGTTAATTTGGTAGAATTCTCTCTCCCTCTCTCCCTCCCTCCTCTACCTTTCTCCCTCTGTCCCTCTGTCTGTTTCTCTCTCTCCCTTTCCCCCTCCCTTTATCCCTCCCTCCCTCCTTCTCTACCTCTCTCCCTCTTTCTGTCCCTCTGTCTGTCTGTCTCTCTCTCCCCCTCCCTCCCTCCCTCCCTCCCTTCATCCATCCTTCCCTCCCTCCATCCCTCCCTCCCTCCTTCTCTACCTCTGTCCCTCTGTCTGTCTATCTGTCTGTCTGTCTGTCTGTCTCTCCCCATGATTTGAGTATACAGTGAGAAAGTGCCTATCCAGAAAGAACCAGGTCTATAGTCACCTTGGTCTTGGTTCCTTATACCCCAGAAGTATGAGAAATAAGTACCTGCTGTTTCAGACATCCATTGTGATCTCCCTTTACTGAGTTGGGGAGACACAGGATGGGCTTTGCTCCAGCTGTTTCCATTTCCAGAGGAGGATAAATGAGCACAGAGAAGGTCCTGTGATAGGAGGCAGGGTATGCTTAAATACCTTAAAGAAGGTGCCAAGTTCCATATAGCTTCAGAAGGGAGAACATCCTCCTCTTGTCTGAACAATAGACAAGATTTCAACAAATTGTGGAGCAGAGGAAGAGTGCTCCAGATAGCAGGAATGGCATAAAGAAGGACAAGAGAAGAAATTGCCTTATATGTGAGAAATGGCCAAGATTTTAGTGTGATTGTGGTTTGGAGCATGGGTGAAGAGAAATGACAGAGAAACCTTGGGCACAAGCTTGAGCTGAGTCCTAGGGAATCTTGGAGTTCAAGCCAAGGAGTCTGGGGGGTCATTAACAGTCCTGAGCTGGGGATGGGATGATGCCAGTATTGGATCAAGGGGGTTCATTTAGCAAGGAAGACAGTTAATCAGTATTCTGATGATAGATGTGATTGAGGCCATGACAGTGAATGTGTATATGAGGAGTTACAGAGCATACACTGAGGAGATGAAGAGGAAAGAAAAGCACGGTAAGCCTAGCTGTGGAGACAAGACTAATAACATGGACGAAAAGTGTGACACAGAAAACTATTTAATCAGTTATTAAATTGTATTTGATTAAGTGACATGTTGTGCACTTGAGCTGAATGGACAGGGGCTAGAGAAAAGGAAAGTTTTCTGGCCTAGGTGGACCTTGAGCTGATTCTTGAACACTTGCAAGACTTGAGAAGAAAAGGAGAGGACATAGAGGAGAAGATATCTGGCAGGGAACAGTGGGAGCGAGGGACTCATGACTAAACCCGGAAGTTAGGAACTGGGGTCAGACCAGTGTGAGCCAATCACATTATTTCTGGATATTTTTCAACTTCAGGTTCCTGGAGCTTGGAGGCTGAGGATGCTGGGAAGACCTAGGTGTGGGTCTTCAGTCCTTGGTCTCTGGAGAGTTCTGGATCTCTAACCTAGCCAAAGCTCTGCAAGGCTGGCTGTCTAGGCAGCATTGGGGCTCTGATGCCATCTTGTGTACTAAGGCTGTTCCATCTACTGGACACAACAAGGAGCTGGGTGTCAGGGTTGGGAAAGTAGCTTGGTTTACAGGAGTCAATGAAAGTCACACTTTTGAGGTCTTGTCTGGTCCCCTCACCTGTCCTGGTTTCCTGGGTGCCCAGTAGTGACCTAACTTCTATGAAGAAAACCTACTCTTTGGGACTCAAGAAGGCAGCTGTCACTGGCCTCTTGCTTTCTTACCCCCTCTGCCTTCAGTGACTTAACCAGGAGACTTGTCCTTCAATGTCTCCTTCAAAGACTCAGTTCTCTCACAGCACTCTGGCCTGATCTGCAGTGCAAGGCATGCAAGCAAGAGAGATGATGGGGTCATTTCTGCTGGGTGCCTATCTACCTGTGGCCTTCCTCCTTCTGAGAGAGGGGGCCCATGACAAGTTAATGCTTCACCCACTAGTGGTAGGCCAGGCCCCCTGGCCTCCTTGTCCTGGTCCAGGGATGGAACTTGATACTTCTGTGAAGATGTAGCAAAGCTCCAATTCTGGACTTATTGGGGGGGGCGGGGGTTGTGGATATGACAGAAGGATATGGCATTGGACAAGGATATTTGACTTTGGATCTCTCCCTCTCTTTGCTCAAGACTCACATCTATTCAGGTGACTGAATGCCAGGTCTCTTGGGAGGGAACTCAAGTGAACAACATGATCTTGTAGCTGGGGAGGCAAGGAGTGCCCCACAGTTCTATATGGATGTCAAGGGGCCAGGGAGATGGCTCAGTGGAATAGGCACTTCCCTGGTAAGCACAAGAGCCTGAGTTCAATCCCTGGTTCTGCCAAAACAAAAACAAAAGAAAAACAAAAAACTGCTCTCTATATGGATGTCGTGAGATGTGAGGTGCTGTTTAGGCAGACTTCTGCCTTTCAAGTTACCTCTTGTG
>PVKA01037581.1:0-12500 GCA_004027165.1 Ctenomys sociabilis | reverse complement strand
CCTAGGCTCAGAGCAGATGGAAGCAGAGTCCCCTTGGGCTGTCACTGATCTAGGGCTCTTTCATATCCTCACTCTCAGCCCCATGGAAACCACTCTGCCCTGGCTGGTTGCAATATATCTCAGCTCAGAGGAAGCCCCTTTGCTGAGAACAAAAGCTGGGCAGGGCCTCTTCTGTCACCCTTGAGAAACTTACTTGAAAGACCAGATTCAGGACCTCCAGTGCTGGGAAGCCAATCTGGGTACCTGGAGGGCTGGCATGTCCAGGAAACACTTCCCTGATGTGCTACACAGCTGAGGGAGGATGGGAGAAAGTGCAGAAGCCTTCCTAAGGGAACTTGATGAAAGCTTGTGGCCTTGCTTCTCCACTCTGAGGCTTTACTGAAAGAGCCCTCTGGTTTGCTGCCCACCAGACCCCAGTTCACTCTGAAATCTCCTCCTCCAGGTTGGTCCCTGAGGCTCCTCTTCCAGTCAGCACCATCCTTGAGCTGAGCTGGCCGTGTTAGAGCAGCACTCCAGCCCGGAGACTCTCTTCAACCCAAATGCACATATCATGGCATCGCACAATGTGCTTCACTGTCGTTCATGTTGTATTAGTATAAGTGCCTTAAAAGCAGATCAGAGATTCAACTAATTTGCTCATTAGTAAAAGGAAATTAGCCATTTGAGATCTGTTCTAATAAAATTAGCTTGGTGACAAATGCTTTGTTGCCATGTTTATTAGATTACCATACTCCCTGCATTTTAAAGGCCAGCACAGTTGTCAGCAACTCTTCAGGGTATTCTCTGAGCTTCTCTTTTACCCTTGTTTGTTCTTCTTATTAGGCCTGTGGAGATGTTTTTCCCCTTTCAAGGCTAATTGGGAAGGCCTGACCCAATTCCGGGCTCCAATTCACACACTCCCATGAGCCCCAGGTTGCCCGCCCCCTGCACCCACTTTCTGGGCCATTCAGCTGCCCCCCCCCACTCTCCTCTCAGCTTCTGGGCAGCTGGCTGCCTTTGTCCATTTGTGCTGCTATAAAATATAGATTTATTGGCTCACAATTTTGGGAGCCTGGAATCCCAGTGCCAAGATGGCAGCATCTGAGGATCTTGCTTCATTAAAAAATGGCAGATGAGGGAAGAGACAGAGGGAGACAGAGTCCACTCCTAAGATGGTGAATCTACTTCTTCCTTAAAGGCGTTCTTCTATGCAGGAGGGCTGACTCCTTATGGTTTCAACAGCTCTTGAAAGTGCAACTTCTTGATACTGTTACAGTGGAAACTCAATTTCAACTGAGTTTTGGAAGGGACCACAACTTGTAGCACTGCTCTTTAAATGGAGCCAGCATCTCCCTGCCTGCTTCTGGCTCCCACGTCTGCAGCCTCCCTGACCCCTTCCATGACTCCAGAAACCCTGTTTGGCTTTCCCTGCTGCATACAGCTGTCTGGGTTACATGTGGGCTTTCGTGCACCCATGATAGTGCCTGGTTTCCCCCAGATGTCTGTTGCTGCTCCCTTGGGAGGGACTCTCTGGCTGTGTGAATGTGTATCTGCTTCTCTCTGCATGTTCCTGGCTGTGGGTGCCACTGGTAGAGAGGAAGCAGTGCAAAGCGGCACTCACCATGCCACAGGAGCTGCTTGAGGGATCCAGGGGGCCTGAGGCAGGGGAAGGGGAGGGATGTGTGCTCTTGGCGAAGCCCTAGCTTCTATCTTGCAGGATTGCATGATTTGAAAGTAAGTGCCCCCAATATCTCCACAGCACTCTGCTGGCACCTCCTCTGCAGCTTTTCACACCAGCTATGTATCTTTCTCCCAGCCACTGTGAGCACTAGCTCTGCACTAGGCACAGGGTCAGCTAGAACTAACTAATTCTCTGTCTCTCTGTTCTGTCTCTGTCTCTGTGTCTGTCTGTCTCTCCTCTTGATTGAACCCATGGTCTTCACTCTGAGATACATTCTCAATCCTTTTTTATGTATTTGGAGACACAGTCTCAGTAAGTTGTCCAGGTGGGACTTGAACTTGCGATCCTCCTGCCTCAGCTAGAATGCTAGGATTACAGCTGTGAGCCACCATGACCTGCTCATTTGCTGTCTTTCCTTTAATCTTCTGGATGACACAAGAAGGTAGGGCATGCTGTTATTCTCACTGTCAAAGCATGGGCTTGACATTTGGCAAGTTCCCTAAGGAACCTTACCCTGCTTGTAAGCTGCAGAGTAAGGATTCGAACCCAGGTTGGCTTGTTCCTGCAGCCTGGGCTCCCACCACCACTCGGCATGGTATGTCTAGGTAAATGTCAGCTAGCTGCCATTTTCGAGTGGGACATGAGCTTTCTGACTTAGGCTCTGCTTGGTGCTCATCTCTCTGTCCCTGTGAACAGATTTCCACAGAAACATCTACTGAGTGAGCAGCTCTCTAGGAGACCGGTGATCAGACAACGCAGCCATTTGCAGGGGAGGCCTTTGCCAGGGCACCTGGGGTGGCAAGGTCAAGCACCGGTGCTTCCTCCCACTTCCCTCCTTCAGCAGCCCCAGCCCAGCCTCTCCCTGCCCCTCCCACAGCCCTCCTATCCTGGTACAAATCATTGGCTCAGACAGCAGCGATGTGTTTATCCCACAGGATGTGACTCTGAATATTAGAATGTCAGAAGCGGCTGCCTTCCCAATAAGTTGCTGTCAGCAAGGAAATAAAAGGGGAGTTGCAGTTATTTAATTTGGAGCGTGCTAGTGACAGCAGGACCTGAGGACTTGTTGCTGTCTCCCCAGCGACTGGGAAGCTGTGGGACCTTGCCCTCAGTTTGCCTTCCCTCCAAGGTCCCCTGTGGGCTCCTGGTGTCCACTCCCCCTCCCCCTGCTCCAGTTTCTCTGGTCCTGCCCAGCTCTTTCTATCTTCCTGCACTGGTGGTGTTACCCCTGCCACGCCCACTCTTTCCTGGCACTTTCACTGCCTTTCTCACTCGTTCCTCTTCCTACTCCTGGGAAGTACATTAAAGGATGAGGAAATGGTGGCTAGAATGGGCAAGCATCAGGTCTTCAGATGCCCTGCAGATGGAGTGGCCGAAGGCGGTTAGACAGTCTGCCAAACCATTCCTACTGAGTGCCTCCCAGGGGCGAAGGAACTTGAGGAATATCCTGGTGGATGACGTGCAGCATGGGCAGGCTCGGAGCCGGGCGGGTGGAGTGGGGTGGCACTGAGTCCTCCTCTTCTGGAGGTGGGGACCCTTGGGGAAGGATGAGCACCTGTCAGGTCAGGCTGTGGGTGGGTCTCCCTGTGCAGGGTGGGCAGAGGTCCCTCTTCACAGTGCTGGGCTGGAGGTTTGAAGCACACATGCTGCTGACCCCCCTTCAGGGGAGGACTTTGGGTGCAGTCTTGAAGTTAGGTACTGAGAGAGATGGAGACAAGAGTATAGGCTTTAGAGTCTGCTGCATTAGGGTATAGATGCAGTACATTAGCTTATGCCCTCTGGCAAATTGCTTAGATTTCCAGGATGGTGTCCACTTCTCAAGAGCTGTGAGGATGACAGGAAGCAGTGTGAGTGGAGCTGGAGTGCTGGGTTTGAGGGAGGGGCCCTCTAAGCACAAGCATGTTCCAGTCTACCAGCCTGGCCAAGGAAGGTGGTTCAGGGCCCAGACTGTGGGGGTTAGCTAGCCCAAGGTCTTGGCAATCCTGAGACCACCTAGATTCAGTGTCAGTGGAACCCCAGCCCTGCCTGGTGATTCAACCTCTGGGGGAAGGTGTGGCTTCCTGGGGGTGAGCTAGCTCAGTGGAAAAAGGAGAGGGTCCTTCAGGCTTCTAGATGCCTCTGTGTTCCCCATGTCCCTTGCAGAACTCCTTCCCACACCCCAGACTTTCACCCAGAGCAGCTTTCTCTCTTCCTGACTCAGTACCCTAGCAGATCCTGCCAGGGAGTCCACATGGGGCATGAGAGTGAGTGGAGAAGCATGGGTTCCAGTCCTGACTGGACCACACAGCAGCTCTGAGACAGTCCAGGGGGAAGGGGTGGTTTCAGGGAAGTGCACAGCCCAGCACACAGCAGGCATAGCTTCTGAGCCAAGGCCTGCAAGGCTGTCATCAGCAGCCCCTGGCCTTTCTCATCTCCTCTCCCCAGTCCAGAGTGGGGCTGTGAAGAAGACTCCTCATGAGAAGCTCTTGGTTTTTCAAGCTGTTTTTTTTTTTTTTTTTTTCTTCTCTGCATCTTTGTCTTCTTCTTCTGAGTGTCTCACTACAGGTACAATGGATGATTTTGTCCAAGTCTGCGAGGTACTTCTCATCTTCCTTGAAGTTTCTCTTTTTGTTCTTCAGCTCAGCTAATTCTTATTGTCCTATACCCAAGTCCACAGATTCATTCTTTGACATCTCACATCTGTCATTGAGCCCATCTCCTGAAATTTTTCTCTACTATATTTTTTAACCCTAGAATTTCCATTTAGTTTGGTTTTGTAGTTTTTATTCATTTGTTGGAAGTCTTGATAGGTTGAGTCACTTTAATAGAATAGTCCTTTACTTCCTTAAACATATATAATCGTATAGTCCTTTTATTCTTTAAATTGGCTTTCTTATACTTTTTAAGCACCTATGTAACAGCTGGATTTTTTTTTCTTGGCAGTTTTAATAAAAATTTTATTATACAGCCATATTATAATTGAAATTTCTCAAATTCAAATGATACCAAATACAGATCTTAGATGGTGGATCAGAATGACTCCAACAGTGCTATGCTTTTATGTCTTGTAATAGTTGCTTTTGCGGACTTTGTATGCCTGTTGTAATGTCTAGGTCTGCTTGTGTTGGTTTCTATTGACTTTTATCCCCATAAGTACGGATTACTTTCTGTTTGTTTGCATGATATTTTTTTTCTTCTTCTGGAAATTGGACATTTTTTATATTACCTTGTACAATCTCTGGATTCTGATAGCTTTCCTTGAACATTGTTTTTTCTTCTTTAAAAGTGTCTAAGGGCCAATGAAATAGCTCAGTGGACTAAGTGCTTGGTTAGGTAAGCACAGAGGCCAGGGTTCAATCCCTGGCACTGTGTGCCACGCTGGCCCTGCCCCCAGGCACACTGAGCTGGTGATGAAGTCTGGGCATGGTGGTGCATGCCTGTAATCCCAGCACTAGAGCAGCAGAAAACAGGAGGGTCACTATGAGTCCAAGCTGTGTAGTGAGACTCTGCACAATCAATCAATCAACCAATTGATCAATCAATCAAAAAAGAAAGTGTCTGTATTTGGATATAATGTGGGGAATCTCTTTCCTCTGTGATGCATGATGTCTCTACTTGTTTTAAAAATTCCTTTTATTTCGTAGATTGGCTCCCTAAGGTTTGTCTCTGTCTTCACATCTTCTTGGTCAGTTGATAGTTTTGTCAGAGGTCTATGTAGAGACCTTGACCCAGAAAGGCTCCCAGCCTTAGGGCGCCCCAGGGTGGGCTGGTGAGTGTTTCCCACCTTTACTTCCCACCAGACATCCTGGGTCTTCTCTGCATGTGCACAGCCTCCCAAGACCTCAGAAAAGAGTGCTTCTCCAGCCCTGCAGTGGCCCTCTGATTCTAGGAGCTCCCTGCTAACTTTCTGGCTATCTTTTCTCTGCTCTTTGTCCCTGTTGGAACAGTGATTACAACCCAGCAGATCTGAAGGCTCTGCTCTCACATCTCCATAGAGTCAACCATTTATACCAACAACCACTATAGGAAGGTTGAGGCTTCAGGCCCCCAGCAAAGATGTTGGTGTTCATGGTCAACTTTGCCGAAGAGGAATCACAGATGGAAGGAGGACAGGTATGAGCGGCTTCTTGTCAGACTTTCACTCTTCTTACAAAGCTTAATTTTTTTTATCAACAATTTCACCTCTAGATTTTTCCAGAACCCTGAAAAATAGCAATAATAATTGTCTTTTTTTTCTGATTTCTTCACTTTGACCATTGTTGGAAATCCTGTCTAGAGTCCTGAGACTTGTATTTATCTGTGTGTAACTTGAATTTTATTTGCAAATGACAAAGGATTTCTATCTGCTTAATGTCCCCTGAGTTTTTCAAGAACTTTGAGGACATGAGTTCTTCCCATGACAAAACTGATCTGGAGAGTTGTATGCTAATTCTGAGTCCTGCCTGCTCTCCCTGAAGTCACCTCCACATTGCCCCTGAGAGGGGAGGACTGCACCTTGAAACAGCCAAGCCATTCAAGACTCAGGACACCCCACTAGGTCCACCTGTTCACTTCACTCTATCTACTACATTTCCCTGATAGAAGTAAGGGCGAGTAGTTTCTATCTGGGGCCCTGAAACCATGACCTTATGGACTTGGGTCATGAGCTCTCTCATTACATAAAGCACATCTGTCGGATCCTTTTTCAGCAAAGAGGATGCTGCTGCTTTCTGAGGAATCCCTGGTCCTTGCTGCCCAAGAGCCCTGCAGAAATTGGAGCCACAGACTTTGCTTTCCCAATGCTTCTTTCTGAAGCTTGGGTTTAGCCTCTCAAAGTTTTTCTCAACAACCTTATCCACTTGGCACTAGCCATTGGGTGACACTGAGACTTCTTAGCTTGGAGATCAGAAGCCGTCATGGTCTGCCATCTGCAGTCCCAGCTTGGGACTCAGCCCTCTCTTAGGGCTTCCACCCCATGGGCCACTGGCTGCTGCCCGGACATGCCCTCCCTCTCCTACCCCCATGTGTTTGCACATGCTCTTTGATCTGGAAGCCCTTGCCCCCCCCTTTCTTAAAACCCTCCTCAAAGGGCCTATCTGGGAGTGATGTCCCTTTCCACAGCACTTTTCTTTGGCCTGCTGTTCCTTCATGCTGCCACCACGTGTTTCTGTTTTCATGGCAACACAAGGGCAGAGACACTCTTTGGCTCATCTTCTTGGTCTCAGTGACCCAGTGCTCAGCACACAGTAGGTCCCCACAGAGTGTGCTGAATGTCAGAATGACCTTTCTATAATCTTTCCTGCCAGAAGCGATTTCACTCCATGGAAGTCTGTGGAATGTGATTCATTATCTGATTATATTCAAATGTGGGCATCTACATGACAACACTCAATTAAATTCAATTTTAAAATCACTTTGGGTGGCTTCCAACTTATCCAAATTCAGTATCAGTTGCACTGGAAATCACCCCCCATATTCAGGTTCTAGAATTTTATTTAGTTGCATTTTTTAAAATAAATAGATGCTGTTGGAGCCTAGAGAAACAGCTTCCCCTCCCTTTAATTCCATCTTTGACCTTTGAAGTTGGGGGTCCTAGGGTTCAAACAGCAGGTATATAGAGGCATGTGTAGGTGTGTAAGTGTGTGTGGGGGTATATGTGTAGGTGTGTATGGCTGTGTTTATGTTCAAGAGAGGGAAACCTTATCAAATGATATGGGATTGGCTTGTTATTTTATAATTTCTTCTTTTTAATAACCGAATTACTGATGCTGGCAAGTACTTATGATTAATCCTGTAAATTCCTCTCTGAGCCACAGTGATCCCTTAAACAGGCCCTTCCTTGATGGAATACATTCCAGGAAAGAGGATCTAGAATAAGCCCTACCCTTATTAGGATATTCTGCCTTTGGGCTCTCTGACTGACACCAGTGCTGTGTGGTGGCCAGAAGGTGACTGTCTGGGGGGGAGCAGAGGGGTATCAGGCAGAACCCTTGCTCCCTGACCCCTTCTCCAAGCCAGTGGTCACTGGAGAAGTGGTGATTCTGTGGTGGCCATGCCTGTGACATAAAAGAGAGGAAGCCAAGGGCTTTGGGGAAGGGAGACTTCTGGAATTATAGTCTGGGAAGGTTCAGTTATCACCCAGGTCATTCCTCAACTTCCAGAGAGGTCTGAAGCCACATAGTCCTGCCAATGAAAGTTCATCTCTGAGCAGATTTCTCTACCAGTGAAAATTTGTTGAATTAAATAAAAGACTCCATTCCCAGTGTCAGCTGTGCCCCAGGAGAGCCTTCCCTGTAGCACTTCCAGATGTGTGTCCCCATTTCTGTGCATATCTGACTTCTACCTGTCCTTAGTCCAGTCACTGTGTCTTCTTTACTTTTCTACTGCAGTGTTCCACACTGTGCCTGGACCATACCATGGACTCACTAATGACTCAATGTATGAAAGAATCAGGGGATTAGTTTTATTTAGTCAGAGAGCATTTATTGAAGAACACATGGGGTGGAGAAAGCCAACTAGGACAATAGAGCACCTGAGGCCTAGCAGTGGTCAGGGGGCTGTGCCCAGCCAGGCCTGAAAGCCACAGTGAGAGAGCAGTCACCACCAGGTGATGGTTGAGGCTGTCAGAGTTGTAGTCTCAGGTAGAGGTCTGAGACGAGGGTGATAAGCACCGAAACTCTGTTTACTTCCACCTTCCAGGGGCTTGCTAGTGTCTCCCATGGTAATTAAAGTGGATGCCAGAGAGCAAAGTGATTCAAATCATACAGATGACCTTGCTGGGACACAGCCTGGAGAAGCATGCAGGACAGGAAGGGGAAGGAAGGGGGAATATCCAGCACATGGAGCTTAGAGTGGGCAGAGAATCAGGGTCAGTTCAGAGAGTGGGTGTGAGTCCCTGGGGGTTGGGCTGGAGGTCGGTGGGCTGGTCAGAGATGTAGAACCGTAAGCCCTGCTCATCTAGCCCCCATCCCAGTTGACTGGGCTTGCTCAGCTGATTCCACAGCCCAGTGGGCTTTCTTCCTTTCCCTTGTGTCTTTCTCATGACCATCTACCAAGGCCGAGGCAGGAGAGCTAGATGGCTGTCAGTGAAACCCCGAGAGCCTCGTGTTCTTCCAGTCAATATTGGAGGGGAGAGGGAAACAATTAGTGGCTTTTTATCTTCCAAGAAGAGGGCTGTCTTGTGTGGGGCAGAGGTGGAGGGCACCCTGCTGGGAACACTGAAGTGCTTCATAAATCAAAAACTAATGATTTCTGGGTCTTGTGGGATTCCAGGCTGGGAATATTGACGGATATTTGCAGGGTTGGTGTCTGGGTTTGATTGGAGGGGGAGGGAGAGGGGTATCAGCAGGAGATGCTTGTGCTAAAGGAGTGAGTCTGGATCTGAGATGCAGGACAGGAAGGGCCTTGGCTTCACAGTCCTGATGGTGGCGTTTTCATAGCTCATGCCAGGCTTGGATGAGGGTTTTCACAATGGAGTGCAAGGCCAGAGAGAGCACTTGGAAAAACTTAGCGAGCTTAATGACAACCTCCCTTCTGTTACAGGCAAATGCTGAGACTGCTTAGACCGCCAAGCTATGTCCCCAACCCATTCCCTCCTATTACAGCTGGAGATGTGGCAGCTATACATGTGGGATGCTTTTCCTAAGGTTACACAGGAGAGCCATGGTGATATCTAGCATTACCTTGTTAAATCCTCTTAACAAGCCTATGAGATAGGGCCTGTTCTATAGACTAGGACACAGGGGTTCAGAGGGGGCCCAGTAAGTTGGTCTGGGTAACACAGTGAGGAAAAGAAGCCCTGGTCTGTCTGACTCTCCAGCTCATGCTAGTCCACTGGACGTGCTGGGAAAGTCTTCCAGGGCCAACCTGGGCCATCTCCTTGTCTTATCCCCTGTGCACCAAGTATGGGGCTCTATTTTGATAATGTCCAGATCCCAGATAGCTGACTGTAATTGTCTGCTTGCCGTGGTGTTGCTCTGTGTGTGGGAGGATGCATGCAGGTCAGCCTAAGGATAATTAATGAGCCCCGTCCTTCTTTTTCTTGCTCAATTGAACTCAATTTAGGTGATTTTTATTTGTCCATTTGCAATGCTTTCCCACACAGGGGTGGGAGGCTAATGGGACAGTCACACCCCAGGGGGCTTGGGTCACCCTCAGTGTGTGAGTGCCTCACATAAGCTGTCCCCTATTTTCACCAAGCAGGAGGACCCCTGGTGGGTTCTGTTGTGGGTACACAGAAGCATGCAACAGCTGTACCCCTCTCCTCTGGTTTTCCCTAGAGGCCCTAAATCTTAGATGCACTGGATGAAAGGGAACAACTTAATATCTAATATCGGAACCCTTCTGAAGTATGGTTCTCCCCAACCCCGTGATCTCTACTAGTCTTTATTTGCACAACAAGGAACTTGCCATTCCATCTGAGTTGCTCCAGTCCGCTACCATGGGGCACTTGCTGTGAGTCAGGAGGACTGACTGCCATGCAGGTCCTTAGCTTTCCACTGCTGGTCACCTAGGGCTGTGGACAAATTTGTCTATTCCTTTCCCCCAGTGGGTTGGACAGATGGGATCAATTTCTGGGCAAGGTACGATGGGTAAATGTCAGGAAGCACTGCTGCAGCACACATTTGTTGGCCCTGACTGCTACATCCTCACACAGAGCCCATACCAGATTTCCCCTGCACTTTGCAACTGAATTCTGCCCTCTGTGAGCCATGCGGTCGAGTCCATTCCCTAGCAGCTCTTTAAATACTGGTAGTCTGTCTTTGTAAGCCTTTATGGCCAGATAATCCAAGTCCTTTCATATTTCTCCCACTGCATGATTTGAAATGAATTGCCATCCAAGTCACACTCCTCTGTCTAAATCTCTGTGAAGCATGATGGTCAGCAGCAACACCAGTTTCCAAGGGAGGGGTGACCCTTCAGAGTCAGAAGACATAATCACCATTGTCCCTTGGAATCTGTGTCTCCGCGAAGCAGCCCTACCCCATTAGTTTAGCACAAGCCTTTCATAGGGAGGATACTTTTATGGCCCAGAGACGTAAGTCATTTCTCAAGGACTGGTTGAGACTTTTCCCAGGATCACATTCCAGGTTCAGAGATGCCTGTCAGAGGCCATCACTGCCTTCCACTCCATGTCCTTAGTTGAGAAGCACCAACTGCAGAGTATTACTGGAGTGATCGTTGTGTGTACAGCCTTTTTGTTCTGCTCCCAGCATGGAAGAGATGTCATGAGGGTTCTTGCAGTCATGTGCATGTGCTACAGAGGCAGCAGGGCCGTCTCCCTTCCCTTCATCTGCCCTTCCTTATTCTTTCTGGCTGGGGGACCTATACCCTGTTTCTGCAGTTCTCTGTTGTTCGATTCTGCTCACACTTGCCGGAAGGGCACTCTGCAGCCTTGAGATGGAGGGTTGAAGCACGGGTGGGTGCTAAGGTCTGACCAGCTCTTGCCCAGTACACTTAAGGCAAGTCGGGGTGTGTGTTTCCCTGCCACTTCCAGCTGGCAGGTGGAGGCAGCCTGGGTCAGTGGCACGGGGCCAGAGCAGATCACCATGTGCCCAAGGCCCTCTGCTGACACATATAATTGTGACACTATAGGTTCAGGGTAGACAGACCCTGGGCCTACTCTAGTCTCCTTGCTTGTTATTGTATGTTCTTGGGAAAATGACTCAACTACCTCCGAGGCTCAGTGTTAAAATCTGAAATATGGGGTTGCCAGACCTGATATGAAGCTTAAAAATGATGCTGTGTGGCTGGATGCCTAAAGAGTTCTTAAGACTCAGGCATCCTTTTTTGGGACCTTCTATCACCAACAGAACCCACACTTTTCAGGGTAAGGAATCTGAGAGAAGTGGAGATGACAGGGTGGCTGAGGCCCATTGTCCCAAGGGCTGCCATCTCAGCCATCAGGCTTCTTCCCAGGGCCAGGCCTGCCAGGCTGCGGAGCTGGAGAGTTTTCCAGAGGAGCTGCTGCTGCCACTGCTGCCGCCGCTGGCACTTCAGGTCCTGCCGGAGCTGTCGACTCTGCCCCTGGCTCTAGTGACACTGTAAGTAAACAGCAGTTGTCAGAGTCGATTTAACGTTGATATTTTTATCACATAGCAGGGCTTGATGCCATGGCAAGGAATGACAGAAGCAGAATGCTAAATAATTTCTCTAAATAATGCACACTCTCTGGGCTGCTTGGGGGAGGAGGAGCTGAAGGAGAGCGCAGTGTCTGGTTTTCAGAATTTGTGTGAGGGACTCAGTGAGTCCTTTATCCCTGAGGTCTGACTGCTGCCAGCCTCCTGGGGGCTATGTCCTGGCCAGTGGAGGCAGCCACAGGACAGCAGAGAGAGACAGAGGTGGGGACAGGCTGTGAGTAAGGGCTCAGGCTCAATAAGAACTTGTTGATTTGATTTGAAAGGAGAGAGAAAGGGAGGACAAAGGAGCTGAGGAACTGGGAGTTAGGGACAGAGGCAGAGCTGGAGGGGCATGGAAGAGAGAGCCATAACTAATACATCAGGGAAATATTAAGGCTGACTTGCACGGAAACCTTGGGGCCATCAGTGTCCTAACACAGCTCCCAAAGCCCAGCAGTGTGGCATGAAAAAGTTCATTTCTTGTTTATGCCCCCGTGGACACAGGTTGGGATGGCTCTTGGAAGAGTTAGGAATGATGCAGGGCTCCTCCCTTTCTGCATTAATACAAGGTCTGTATTGGAGGGAGAAGACAGAACATGAGCCAGTTTACCTAGGAGCCTTGGCCAGGCTAGGAAGTGGCTGTTGCTCATGAGGGTTAGCTAGGAGCCAGGCAAACAGCCCCTAGAGAGGGGCAGAGAATGCTGGGAAGTTTAAGTGTAACTTTTTTTTTTTTTTTTTTTTTTTTTTTTTTTTTTTTTTTTTTT
>PVKA01037580.1:0-20898 GCA_004027165.1 Ctenomys sociabilis | reverse complement strand
AAAAAAAAAAAGAAAGAAACACAAAATACTAGAAGAGAAAAGATTATTATATAAGTAGATAAATAATCACATAAAATAAAATGCCCTATTACATTAAAAAAACCTTCATTGGTTTAAAAAAGTAAAATTTAAGTCCAGCACCATGGCACACATCTATAGCACCATGTACTTGGGATGTTGAAGGCAGGATTGCAAGTATAAGGTTAGCCTGAGCAATTTCAGGAGAACCTACCTCAAAATCACAGTATTTTGAAAAACAGTAAAATAAATGGGCTGAGAATGTAGCTCATGAGTCCCTGGATTTAACTTCAGGTACTGGATGCCATCTATGAGAAACCTACCCCAAATACACAGACAAGCACGATTGTAAAATGAAAGGACAGAGATGTCTGGTAAATGTTAATGAGAAGAAAGTTGAATAGCTGTAATAATTCACCATATTAACAGTGCAAGAAGAGATTGAAAATATATGCTCATCACAATAGAGCATAGAAAAAGCATTTGTAAATTCAACATGAGCTTATTATTTAAAAACTCTTAGCAAACAAAAGACATAATGCAGACCAGAGATATAGCTCAGCAGCATAAGCACCTGTTCAGCAGGCACAAGGTCCCAAGTTTAATCCCCAGCACCAAAAAAAAAAAAAAAAACCTATGTCCTTCAATCTGATGATGAACATTTGTGAAATATGGCTAATATGATACTTGATTATGACTGAATGATTTCACACTGTTACTAGGAGCAATGCAAGGAGGCCAGTAAGATAGCTTAGCAGAGTAAGTGCTTGCTTAGGCAAGTGCAGGGACCAGAGTTCAATCCCTGGTACCACTTACCATGCCAGCACTGACTACAGGTGCACTGAGCTGGCTACCAAGTCTGTGTATGGTGGCTCAGGCCTGTAATCCCAAAGAAGATAAGGCTGAGACAAGAAGACCACTGAGTCTGAACTGCATTGTGAGACCCTGGACCAAACACATAAGAAAAGGAGTGAGGCAAGAATGACTGCTCCCCACTTATTCAACATTGACCTCGGAATATGGCATCATCATAATGATTTTTAAAAATGAACATTTGTTTGTTGTCTTTCATGTGACTCCAGGCCAAATAGTTTATACTTGGAAAGATAAATGTAAATAGGTCTGTACAATTAATGAAATACACATCATTTCTCCCTGTTTGTGTTTTTTTATGGTTTAGATCTAAAATGTACCTAAAACGTCTTGTATTCAGAGGTGGGCCTTTTGGATATAATAATTGGTGACCCTCTGAGGACAAAAACGCTACTTTGATATATTAATTTACCTTGAACCACAGGTGTTTTATGATATGGTTTTGGAATGTGGAAATATCATGAGGTTGCTTGGCTCACCCACTGATCAATTCATAGTGGAATGCACTGTTATGAAGTGGGGCCTGTTCTAAAGAGGAGCAAAACCTAGAAGGGTATGTTCATGTTGTTTGCTCTTCCTCTTGCTCTTTTTGTTTCCTGTTCACACAAGCAGCCTTCTTTTTTTTTTAATTTTTGTTTCATTGAAGTACAAATATCAATGAGACAGTTTTAAGATACCTTGACAAGATGGATTTGATAAATTAATACATTGCAAACTGTTTTCATAATGTTTTGGTATCATAGAAGGTGCATACATGATATTATACTTACAGACATTATTATAGTGTATGTCTCTTATCAGTAAATCAAGAGTGTAACTGTTTGCATATCTTTTTTTTTATACCTGAATTACATCAAAGATTCAATAATTAGTACTTTCTACCTTGTTATTTTCCTAGTGGTTGTCCATAGTACTAGAAGCCAACATAATATCCTCTCCACCCACCATTAGAGCAAATCTTGCCTCTCATAGAATTATGTAGAAGCACGGCGTCATCTACCCGAACTGTACTGTCCATACACACACATCATGATTCTTAATTTCTATACCCCTTCCTTGTTCTACACCTGTCAAAGATGGGCACTCCATTGTCATTCAACTAATTTAGGTACCTGAACTCGATGACACAATCCAACACAGTTTAGCATTCCACAACAATAGTGAGTTATCTGAAGAAGTTGTCGACCATAGCCATTTGCAGCTCAACTTCTTATTATGGCCCCTCGGTGTATACTTCATATTTATATTTTTCTGCTGGATGGTTAAGACCTAGATAGAGCAAGACCAATATACCAACACATGTGCTTTATGTTTCTTATGTGGTCACTGAAGACCTCTCAGGGTGATCTTGTAGTCCTGTACATTATTCTGTAGATCCTTTGCCTGTGTCATCTATGTGGATGAGTCATGGCCAATGCTTGAACAGTTTGATCTCTGTAAGAGCCTGAGAGAAAGTTTTCTCTCCATGTGACTCTCCCCAGACACACTATAGACTTCAGTCTCTTTCCTCTGTGGCTCCATAATCTCCTTGTTCAGAAAATTTGGAGCTCAATTGAGTTTCATGATGTTGCAGTTCAGGTTCTGCTATCTCCTGAGTCTTCACTGACCTTGAAAGACTGGGGCCAAAATGTTGGCTGGCCTTGTGGCTCTTCTATTTCTTCAACTCTGACTTGTGATCTTAGGTTGTTAACCATCCAGAAGAAAAGCTGTATAGTATCCTGCAGCATATGCCATTCACTTTGCCTTATCAGACTCAATTGATTTTAGTTGTTTTACGTTTCCATTTGTATTTTTGATTTTTGGTTCTTATACTAGGGAGACTATATGATATTTATACATGTGTGTCTGGTTTATTTCACTAAGCATCCTTCTTCTGACACATACCTTCTCCATATTCTACTTTGAAGCCAGGTGTCCATGAACTGAATGCACTGAAACTGAGCTAAAATAAGCCTTCCTCTAAATTGTGGGTGGTGGTATTGTGTCTCACTATGAGAAAGCTGACCAATATACTACTTATGCAGTTTTCCTGAATAGTCTTACTGGAACTATTATTCATTATCCCTTGTCTTTATATATATATATATATATATATATATATATATATATATATATATATATATATTATGTTATCCATATTCCTTGGCTCTATTACCTCACTAAATAATTGGTCATCCTCTGAAGACAAAACACTACTCTGATATGTTCTTTCACCTTGAACCACAGATCTTTTATTATGTACATATAAAATTAAATATTTATCTTCCCAGTTACAATTTGAATCATCATTTTAGGAGTTAAATATATTTCAGCTATCTAAGACAGTATCTTTCAAACTATGGTTTGTTTCCCATGGTAGATTAAAAATCATCTTAGTGACTTATAGCCAGCAATTTAAAAAGTAATGCCTGTAGTGTATGATTAGGGTACAGAATACATAAGGAAGCAACAAATTGCCCCAAATTCTGTATTCAGGAATTTTCAAAATTAACATTAAATGATCACCTGCAAGTCATCAAAATCTCAGGATACACAGAAGTGTAGGTATATATAAAAGTAGGTGAGTGAGTAAATAATTAACTTTATAAAAAGGAGAACATTCCATAAATTATTATTTTGTGAAATTGTTTCATATAATTTTGCTTAAAGTGGAGCCTCATTTTAAGTGGTACTTCGACAGCAGATAAATTTATTGTTTGAAACCATATTGGACCCTACTTGAATTAATATAATAAAATCCATGAAAAATACTGCTTCAGTTTTCTGTCCTGAGGAAGTATTGACTATCTTAAAGGCAACTATAATTTAAAAAATTCAAACACACCCAAAATTACATAGAATAATTTTAATATATAATAGAATAATAATATACTTAAATTTACTGCTTTTACATGAAGTCATTATACCTGGTTTGCCTAGTTTAAATGGTTACTATGATTTTATAAATATTCAATTTAATCATTTTTGTGTTTTCAGAAGTTGTTCAAAACAAATTGCAGAAATAATGTGTTTTACCTCTATGTATTTTAGCATGCATCTCCACAGTTGTGGAAATTTTCTTTACCATGATGTCATTATCACACCACCAAAATAATTAAGCTCAGATATCATCTACTACATAATCTATATTCTAATTCCTTTAATGGTTTTCAGTTGTCCTTTTTGGGTCATTTGAAGAAGGATGAAGCAATATCCCCACAGCCATATTTTTCTCTCTTTTCCTTTTTCCTCTCTTTTTGTCCTGTCCATTTTCTGGTTGTAGAAGTGAGGCCAGTTTTCCTGTTGGATGCTCCACATGTTTAATTTGTGAGTTTTCTCCTCATAATATCATTTTAACTTGTTCATCTGTATTATTTATATTTTCATTAGTGACACATAGTACTGGAGCCTTGATTAGATTTAGCATACACACTGTTGGTAAAAATATGTCATGGAAGTCTCAGTAAGCTTGATATTGCATATCACCTGTGAAGGTTCACAGTGTAAGTTGTCTTACTATCAATTGATCAGTGAATTTATTTGCCAGTGACCTGCCCCTTCTAGTCTCAAATCTTTACTTATACTTACATTTACTGATTTTATTCCATCATAATCATTTGAAGAATCGGTTGTTTTATTAGGGATTACAAAGTAGCTATTTTCTAACTGGTTACTATAAAATGGTCTTTATTTTATTTTAATTAATTAATTAATTTATTTTGTATTTTTAGGGAAAGGTCTATAAGGTGTTCAGAGTTTCATTAATACATCGGACTCCTAGTGATCCACTTGTTTACAGCCTCCCAAGAGTTGGGATTACAGGTATGTGCCACTATGCCCAGTCTCAATTTCTGTTTCAGCACACCTCAGGGATCAGAGCCAACATGACAGGGCCAAGGATTGAACTCCTGGTCCTGGTGCCTGCTTGCAGGCACTTTAATCCACTGAGCTATTTGTTCGGCCCTAAAACAGTTTTTAGATGAAAGGAAAGGTAAATTCTTATTCAATTATTTGCCCATTTTTATAAGGAATTTATATCCTGTTTCTTCCAGTTTTTTGGTCCAGTAATGATATTTATTTTTCATGCATTTAGTTTTGAATATCAGTAGGCAAATAATTAATATATTCAGTATGTATAAGTAATTATATCACTTATTTAATTTAATGCTCAAATTATCCTGTAATTGGCCAAAAGTCTCCTCATGTTGGCTCTGGTCTCCTGTTTTTTTTTTTTTTTTTTTGGCAGAACTGAGGATTGAACTCAGGTCCTTGTCCTTGCCAGGGAAGCGTTTATTCTACTGTGCCATCTCTCAGGCTCCTCTGGTTGTCTCCTTTTGTTATTGTCTTTTAGTCCAGGGTAACTTCTTTCTTTGTAGCAGAACAATATATTTGTGTATTTTCTTTGTTTTTTTTTGTGTGTATTTTCTGACTCAAACGTAGAAGTATACTTCAAGTATTCGTTTTTCTTCATAGGGAATGATATTTAGAGACCACAATCTGGGTACTTAAGTGTGATCATTGCTGTCGAGCTGTCATTGTATCTAGGTCTTTTTGTCAGATCTAAGACTTACATATCATTAAAATAAAAATAAGATTGACTTCTTATTTATAACTTCAATGAAAATGCCTTTTTATTTAGATTATTAGATTGTATACTTGGATCTTTTTCTTCTATAATATTCTGATATTAATTGATTTGCTGTACTTGCACTATAAAATACTGTAGCACAAAAGTACTACTGATAATATTACCACCATTTCATCTAAAGAATTTTTTAGATTTCTTTGAAGCTCTGTTTCTTGAGAATATGTTCCATTAATGACCTACTTTTAAAGTACAGGTTCTATGCACAATAGTTTGCATAACTGTGATGTTAATTTCTGCTGGTCTTTTGAAAGGAGCAGTTAATGCTTAAATTTTTTTTTTTTACTCTGGTTCTTTTTCCTCTTTTGAATTTCTTATGACTCCTTTGTTATTGTTTTTGTTCTGTTTTGTTTTTTCTTTAAATGAATCTTATGCATTTATATCTGGCAATCTGAGCAACTAATTTAAATGTAGTGTAATGTACTACAGCACTTGTTGAATTCTTATTACTTTGTTTAGTGAAGTCTTATATTGTTTCTAACATTTTTCTATCATTATTTTGTATTCTTTAAAAATTAAAAAAGTACCAACTTCTAAAGCTATGTGAAATAATTGCTTCCCTTTTATGTCATCAAGCTAGTAAACAATTACATTTTTTTATGGCACTAGGTATTGAACCTAAGGTCTTTATGCTGGAATACTGTATGTCCCCAGCCTTTTTTCTTATTTTGAGACAGCATCTCACTAAGTTGCTACATTGCCCAGGATGGGCTGCAACTTTCAATTCTGTTTTCTCAGTCTCCCAGAGAGCTAAGATTACAGGCATGTACCACCATTTCTGCATTAATTTATTTTAAATGATTTAAACATTTTATGTACTCCTTTTTGAAGTCAATTTTATATTTGAACATATAAAATGACTGAGTCCAACATGAAAATTATGTAATGACTCATAATCAGAAAAGTTTTACATTCTTTATTCTCCCATCTGCTATCTGTTTTTCTTCCCACCAAAGACAAACATTTCTATAATTTTTGGTTTATTCTTACAATTTGGGGAGACAAGGATGAAAATGTTAAAAATATCTATCATGTTAATTTTCCATTTCCTTTATTTTTTACACAAAATGTAGCATACCATACATACTGGCTGTAACTGATAAGTTATCTAGAAAATCACTATGTGTCAATATAAAATGATCTTCTGTACTCTTTTTATGGGTAGATAGCATTCCAATTATTAAATCAGTTCATTAATGATAAAAATGTAGATTACATCTGCTCTTTTTGTACATAAATAATGTAAAGAATGACTATGTATAAGTGCTTTCAGACATTTTAAAATTTATCTTAGAGATAAAAGTAATGCTGCTGATATATAAGGTAAGTTCAAATGTGATGTGTTTTTACATCTTATCAAGTTCACTTTAAATAGAAATTCTATCATTTTTGTTTTCCTATTAGTGATATATAATTACTATTGGTTCCCTATGGCCTACTGTTAAACTATTGGATTTTGATAAATTAGTGTGTAAAAAGTTACATCTGAATGTAGCTTTAATTAGCAAACCTTCTAAAATAAGGAAGAGAGTATATGTTTATGTTTAAAATCCATTTTTGTGAGTTTATGTTATCTTTTGTGCATTTACCATTAAAGAAACTACCTGTTTCTCATACTTTATTTTGACAATCTTTTGTATGAGAATTATTAAACTTTTCCTGTGATATAAATTGCAAATTTATCTTCCCAATTTGTCTTCTGATTTTTCTTGATATATTTATTACCAAAATTAAAATGTGATGAAATTTATCTTTTTTCTTTGCTTCTAAATTTTGAATTATAATGCAAAAGTTTTGATTTTGAGGTTATATCATATTTTATTTAGTACTAGTATAATTTCATAAATTGTCTAAAAATTGTTATTTAAAACTTTTAAGATATCACTTTCTTTTTGTGTTTGATTTTGTACTTGAATGTTTAAAATTAGTTCAGTGTCGAAACTATATGAAGTATATTCAGAAAAGTGTTACTTTCTTTGTTCTTGAATCTACCTCTTTTAAAGTATGTTGTATTTAAATCTCTGATATTTTTGAAATTTATTCATATGCAAGAGCATGCCCTTTTCAAAGGAAAAATCATTTTTAATAAATCCATTAAACTTTGGCATCAAAACTGTATGCCAACTCAATACTCAACTGACATAGAGGCAAGAGAAGGATTTTATGTTTTCCCAGGCTGACTTTCCACTGAACATCCGTAGACACTCAAGAGCATGCAAGAATTCAAGAAATAGTTGCCCCACAAACACTTTCTCTAGGATCTACTAAAAAACATTCAGAAATCCAAAACAATTGAAGAGACATTGCTTAGAGAACTAGATTACACCTCAAAGGCAGAATCCTACGGTTGACATTAAATGATAATGAAGGGCACTACAAAATCTTTATAGAGTACAAAAATGGACTGTAGGGAGAGTATATCAAAGGGAAAGTAAGTTTAATTGACTTAAGTGCTCTATTGAATTATTTTCTTATTACTGCTACAACTACTAGAAATGTAGTGGCTAAAACAATATAAATATATTGCTTCTAGAAACAGACTTCAGAAAAATAAAACCTTAGTGTATTACAGATCGAAAGTACAGAATGAGTTAGTCGGGCTACATTCCTTCGAGAGGCTCTAGGGGCAAAATCTGTTTCCTCGTGTTTTTCCTGCTTCTAGCTGAAGTCTGCTTTTAGTGGCTGTATC
This sequence comes from Ctenomys sociabilis, assembly GCA_004027165.1. Classification (NCBI taxonomy): domain Eukaryota; kingdom Metazoa; phylum Chordata; class Mammalia; order Rodentia; family Ctenomyidae; genus Ctenomys; species Ctenomys sociabilis. The sequence continues at coordinate 12,694 of PVKA01037580.1, read as the reverse complement.
ATGCCAACCTCTGCTTCTGTCGTTATACCTCTCTATGACTCTGACCCTTTTCTTCCCACTTACAAGGACCCATTGATTACGTTGACCTTGCTTAAATAATTCAGGGTAATTGTCTCATCTCATGGTCTTTAACCAATTCACATCTGCAAAGTCCTTCAGCCATGTAAGGTAACACACTTAGATGTTTGGGGAATGAAGATGTGGACATCTTTAAGAATGGTATTGGGGCCAGGGAGATAGCTCAGTAGAATAACCGCTTGCCTGGTAAGCACAAGGCCCTGAGTTTAATCCCCAGTTCCACCAAAATAAAAAAGAATGGTGTTATTCCACCAATCACAGATAACAATGGGGCTCAGAAACATGATGTTTCATATAGGATCATGATTAAGAGATAAGGGATAAAAAATACTCAACTGATGCCTTTCAGTATTATTCATAATAGAAAGCAGTGCAAAGTGAAAAAGATTTTATTGATTTATTCTATCTTAGAGAGGTACAGAAAGATCTTCTATCAATGTGTATCTGTCATTGCTTTTCACATATCCATTAGTGCACAATGATAACTCTTTATAAATATCAGATTATATAATGTAAGAGGAGAATAAAAATACCTCCTAGAAAATACTGTGTAAGTGTGCATACTTACACATATATATGCATGCACCTACAAAAACAGTACATTTATATAGGTGTGTATATGTAATGTATATGTGTACATGAAAGAAGAAAGCGATTACAGATATACATTGATAGATCTTTCCATACCCCTCAGTGTAAGACAGAATAAACAAATAAAAACTTCAAAAGGATATGGGAGGCAATTAATAATGTATATGTCTTAGAAACCTTGATGGTTAGATAATAAAGGATACACTTTCTTCAAGCATGCATTATTCATAAATTTGAAAATAACTTAGGACACTGAGAAAACATCAATAAAATAAAAATAGAGATAAAAGACATAATATTCACCATTCATAGGACAAAAGCTGAAAATTAATAACATTAAAATACTTTCCATCTGGATTTTTAAATTCTTATTTATTTATTTTATGGTTTTAGTTTTTTCCCATAATTTCTTTTTGTCTTTTTGAGACAGGGTCTCACTATGTAATTCAGGCTGGCATTGAGTTCACTTTGTAGCACAGGCTGGTCTCGAACTCACACCAATCCTCCTGTCTCAGCCTCCCGAGTGCTGGGATTACAGGCCTGCACCACCACGCCTGGCTTTTTCCCATAATTTTACTGAAGAACAAATAGCAATGAGACAGTTTCAAATCAAATTAGTAGGACAGATTCAATAATTAATACATTGCATATTGTTTTCTTAGTGGTTATTTGTTGTACATGGTGCAGACATGATATTCTATTTACAGACACCATTAGAGCAGATCCTTCTGTTCATTGAATTAAGAGACTATAGCTGTATACCTATCTTTTTTTTTAAAAGCTGAATTATAGGACAGTTTCAATAATTAATAGTTTTTACGTTGTTATCTTCCTAGGGGTTATCCATAGTACAACAAGCAGACAGGGTATCCTGTCTGAACACTGTTAGTGGAAATCTTTCTTCTCATAGAAGAAGGCACTGCATATTTATCCTAATTGTGCTGTTTATACAAACAGAGTGGATTTTCCTTTGTATCACCCTTTTTTGTTTAGTCCTGTCAGAGATGGGTATAATTTTAGTTTTTTGAGAGAAGTTCTTACTATGTACCTCAAGCTGGCCTTGAACTCACTACTACTGTGTAGTGCAGAGCTTTTTTGTATTTGCAGCAATCTTCATACCTCAGCTTCCCAAGTGCTATGATTACAGGTTTATGCCACCGTGGCCGGTTTATCTGCAAAGTTTTTAAAATTTATTTATTTTTGTATTTTAGGGAAGGGTCTACAGGATGTCCAGGGTCTCACTACTAAATTGGACTCATAGTGATTCCCCTGTTTATGGCCTCCCAAGAACTGGGATTACAGGCATGCATCATCATGCCCAGTCTCAATTGTCATTTCAGTGCACTCTGGGGGTGGAGCTGGCATGGAAGTCTCAGGGATCAAACCCCCAGCCTCTGTGCCTACTTGCAGGTGCTATAATTCACTGAGCTATTTGGCCAACCCTCTGGAAAGTTTTTAAACTAAATTATTAAAAAACTTGAGTCAAACAGCAAGTAGACCCCAAATTGCAGAATTCTTAAAGATAATAATAATGAAAACATTATTTATTGGAGTCTGTGGATGTAGGTAAAACACAATAGTAAATTTTAGAGTCAATTTTAAAACACTAAAGTAAATTTTGCTTAAATGAGTAAAATCTGAATACAGTGTTCTCCAATAAATGTTTTAACCAGGAATATGCTTGCCCCAGCCACAGCTTCAGCAGATTCATTGCCAGAGCTGGTAGTGGTTCTAATGTAACTGGATATTTTGTTCATCATGGGGATAGTATATTAATTATAATTTTTAAATACTGGGCTGGGGAGATGGCTCAGTAGATAATACTGCTGGAAACTTTTTCTTTGTCTCATTGAATGCGGTATTTGATACCTCCTTGAAACAGCCAACCTGTATGCTTCATTTTTTTTTCCTACTTTTTTTGGCATTACTGGGGTTTGAACTTAGGACCTTGCTTAATTCTGGGCTTTTGTTTTGGCTGGCTCAGCCTGCCCTGAGGCAGAGATAGCATGACATGTGGTGCTGTGGATTGAACTGTGGTTCCTACATGCTTATCTAAGTTTGCCTAAGCAGGCACATTAGACTGCTGAGCCATCTTGCTGGCCCCAATATGTTTCATTTTCTTAATCCCAGCATTAATATTGAGTAGGGCCTAAGAGATTATAGCTACCTTTGAACACAGTAGTCATGGCTAGTATGCACCAGTCCAAACTGATCAATGCCCTTCACTGCCAAAGAGAAGCTGGCAGAATCTGTGTTTGCTGAGCTGGGGCAAGCAGTGGGGACGTGATGAGACAGCTACAGTGAAAGCACTGTGGTAATCATGGTTCTTATCTGAAGTTCAGTGGCTTTTTGAGGAATAAATGTCTTTCAAAGTATTATACGCCTTTACTCAATTTCCTGAGTTGGTCAATTTCCAATTTCCAGGTCATTTTATCAATTTCACATAACTTTATAGTTATTATTTATGGGAGAGGATTTGCCATCCTCGTTTGACTTTAAGCAGAAGTCTAGCCTCAGGTCAGCATTTTTAATGTGAACAACAGAAGGAATTTCAAGGAGCAAAGGCAAGAAATAACCAGTAAAAATCACAGTCAGATGTGTAGGCTATTATCAGTATTTTTACAGGCCCAGCTGAAATAGCATATGCAGTTCAATAAAAATGTCCATAATAATTAAAAGGATTCCTTACCTTGTTTCCATTGTAATCACATTTCAGAATAGCATTGTGCTTAATGTTCAGAAGCTGTGTTCAGTAGTTATAGATATTTGTGATCAATTAAAAACAGAAAAGCAAATTATGATTTAGTGTAGTTTATTTTCCAGATACTGTTTTTCAAATTATGAAGTCTGTAGAGAACAGAAGTAATAAATAAATGGTGTTTGGTGGTTGAGATGGTGAATTAGTTCTTTAAAGAAAACTTAGAGCAGCCATCTTTTCTAAGTGGAGAGAATACAGAAAGGTGGAAATGAAGTAAACACACATCAGAGGCTTCCTGAGGATGGCTTTGGAATTAGGAATTTTGATCTCTTTGGGGAAAATAAAACTAGTAAGCTGATAAAAAAAATTCTGTGCTTCTCTTTTGCTAATGGCAGCAAAATCTACAACTAATGCTGTAAAATTCTAACATTTTCTCCACATGCTCCTTGAAAATGAAGCACCCTGTTAAAAAACTCCAGTGATTTTATTTCATTTATGTATTTGGTACAGGGTCTTACTATGCAGCATGGACTCATTTTCAGCCTCCCCAGCGCTATGATTACAGGTCTGAACCACCACACCCAGGCTCAATCCCTGTCTCAGCATGCCCCGGGGGTGGGGCTGACACAGCAGGGCAGCAGGGTGGGGATTGAAGCCAGCCACTGCAGCTGCCTTAAGCAGGGGAGCTCTGCTGAGCCATTTGGCCCACCCTAAGATTCTTTAACAGTTGATCCTAGGGAAATTGGCTGCCCACATGCCAATCAGTGAATTTAGACCCATATTTCTCACCATATACTAAACTAAAATGAAAATGCATAACATATCTGAATAATAAAACAGAAACTCTTATTAATCTGGTGGAAGATGCTATACACAAAACTCTTGAACATATATAGAGTGAAGAAGTTTCTGAGTAAAACTCACATGGCGCAAGAAATAACACCATGAGTTCAATCTCCAGTACCGCGAAAAAAAAAAAGACCTCTGAAAATACAAGATCCAATCAAAAAATGGACAACTGAAATGAATAGACACTTCTCAGAAAAATAAATTCAAATGGCCAATAAATGCATGAAAACATATTCAATATTTCTGGCCATTAAAGAAATGCAAATTAATGCAAGACCGAAATTTTATCTTACTCTTTTAAAGAATGGTTATCATGAAAATATCAGATAATAACAAATGTTAGTAAAGCTGCAGGAAATGAAGAAGAAAGACTTCTACATTTTTGGTGTGAATGCAAACTACTACAACCATTATAGAAATCAGTATGGTGGGGGGGGGCGAGGAAATGGCTCAGTGGAAAAAGCGCTTCCCTGGCAAGTGCCAGGGCCTGAACTCAATCCCTGATTCTGCCAGAAAAAAAGAAATCAGTGAGGATATGCCTCAAAATCTGAAACAAGAAATTATATTCAGTCTGGCTCTCTCCTAAATTTTGTCTCAAAAGATTTAAATACATAATTATAGTGATATATCCATATTTATAACAGCAGAGTTCACAATACCTAAATCCTGGAAGTGGATTGTATGTCCATCAACAAATGAATGGATAAAGAAAATGTGGTACTGTATTAAAAAATGGGGTACTTCTTTTCCTTAAAGAAGGATAAATGAAGGGCTGAGGAGGCAGCTCAATGGAATAAGTGCTTGCCTGACAAGCACAAAGTCCTGAATTGGATCCCTGGTACCACAGCAAAAGGATAAATGAGTCATTTATAAGAAAATAGATGGACCCTGAGACCATAATATTAAGTGAAATAAATCAGACATACAAGCTTAAATATCACATGGTTTCTCTTACATGAGAAACTGAAACTATCAATAAAAGATAAAAGGCAATAGAGATAGAACTTTTGCATATGGGAAATGGAGCAAGAGGTAAGAGGGAGGGAGAAGAGGATAATGTATTTAAAATCATAACTAAGGTATGTTAAGTACATGTACAGGTTCCCCATGATCATTATGTACTATAAACATTCTAATAGAAAAGAAAACAGTTGCTTCTTTGTAAGGTGAGGAGCAGGAATACAGAACAATAAAAACACAGTAGATGACACCAAAATAAATATGGAGAATATCAAACAAGGAACCCCAAGAAGCCATGGAGATATTTTTTAAAATATATTTTTGAATGGGATTTTTTGATTTAAACATTTACAAATAATTTCACACTGTTAAATAATGATTTCTACTCTTTAAAATAAAGATAAAAATTAAAAAAGAAAAATGTTAAAAAAGATGAAAAAATTAAGGTTTATTGAAAGGATGAGTGAATGTCTAATTGTTCCATCAGTCTTGCATATGTATACCTGGTAGTGTGAGCATCAAACAAATTTGACTATAACAATACATAATATAATACCCGTTGTTAATATTCCATTGTTAATATTCCATTTTTGTTCTGAAATTCTATATAATTTGTAGTCTTATTTTGCTTTTATTCTGTCTTTGTTATTATTTGTTCTAGTTTTTTTTCTTTAAAATACAAAAAATAATAATGACTTCTGTATAATCTTGTCCGAATGAGTCATTTTTCATCCAGTACATATTGTTTTCTGACTTTATTCAGACTGATACACATGGCTTAAACCAAAGTCACTCATTCCACTTTTGTATATTATTTTATTTTTGTGAATATACTTACTGAAAATTATCTATTCCTCCATTTATTTTGATGTTTTTATGTATTTGGTACAGGGTAGTGATTCTCCTGTTTTCAGCCTCCCAGGTGCTGGAATTACAGGAGCATGCCACCACACCCAGTCTCAATTGTTGTCTCAGCACGCCCTGCAGTGGGGCCAGCATGGCATATCGAGTATTGAACCCGGGTCCCTGTGCCTGCCTAAGCAGACACTTTAATCTGCTGAGCTGGCTGGCTGGGCCCTTTATTCCTCCACTGAGAGACATTTGTATTGTTTGCATTTTTCACTAGTAAAGTGGGTCCTGAGCCTAGGTGTGATGGCACATGCTCATGACTCCAGCTACTGAAGAGTTGCTAAGATAGGAAGATTGCAATTTCAAGCCCAGCCTGATCAATTAATTAGACCATGTCATAAAATAAAAGAGTTGAGAATGTAGATTAGCATTCTCTGGATTCAATCTTGGATTCAATCTCCTGTACTGAGGGAGAAAATATCTTGACATAAATGTGCTTGTATGAAAACAAGATGCTAGAAAATTAGTAGTGGTTATTATATTGCATACTGTTACGTTCAAAGCAGTTGCTCAGAGTAGTAGGTACAGGCATGCAAAACTGATGAAACAATATGAGCACTAACTATTCCTTTCAACAAACTAACAGAAATTATTATACAGTTATCTATCTATCTATCTATCTATCTATCTATCTATCTATCTGTCTGTCTGTCTGTCTGTCTGTCTGTCTGTCTGTCTGTCTGTCTGTCTGTCTGTCTGTCTGTCTATCTATCTATCTATCTATCTATCTATCTATCTATCTATTTATCTATCTAAAATTTCCATCCCACCCCCCATTGTTCTTTCATTTTAAGCAGTTTCCTCCCCTTTCACTGTATCTGTTATAACTTTTGCATATTATTTATTCTCTGAGTTTCTTACACTGGGGAGACAATGTGATGTTTACATATGCAATTCTAATTTATTTCACTTATGAGTATGGTCTTAAAATGCAACTTTAAAAGAATGATTAGAATAAATATCATGAATATCTTCAACTTTTAGAAACTAACACATTATACCAATTTGTATTCTACCACCACCACATGACAGTGTTCGTTTTTCTGTATCTTAGCCCAAACTAGATAACATCAAATCAATTACAGGTATAAAATCATATCTTCATTTCAGTTATTATTTTCCTGATTACTAGTGATTGTTGGTTGTTCTTTTGAAATGCTTATTGATCTTTCTGAGTGTTCCTTATATGCAATGCTTATTTAAAATTTTCACCTAGTTGAGATACTTTATGTATTTATGAAAATGAAATTTAATTAATTGCTCACATCATCTGATGTATAGGATATTGTTTCCTTTTTAATTTTCATTTTTTAAAAATTATTTTATTGAAGTACAAATGTCAGTGAGACAGTTTTAAGATACCTTGACAAGATGGATTTGATAAATTAATACATTGCAAACTGTTTTCATAATGTTTTGGTATCATAGAAGGTGCATATATGATATTATACTTACAGACATTATTACACCGTATGGCTCTCATCACTATATTAAGAGAGTGTAGCCCTTTGCATATCTTATTTTTTATACATGAATTACATCAAAGATTCAATAAGCAACACTTGTTATTTTCCTACTGGTTGTCCATAGTACTAGAAGCCGACATAATATCCTCTCCACCCACCATTAGTGCAAATCTTGCCTCTCATAGAATTATGTAGAAGCACAGCGTTATCTATCCCAACTGTACTGTCCATACACACACATCATGATTCTTCCATTCTATACCCCTTTCTTTGTCTACACCTGTCAAAGGTGGGCACTCCATTGTCATTCAACTAATTTAGGTGCCTGAACTCGATGACACAATCCAACACAGTCCAGGATTCCACAACAATGATGAGTTATCTGAAGAAGTTGTCTACCATAGCCATTTACAGCTCAACTTATTATTATGGCCCCACATTATATACCTCATTTGTGTACTTTTCTGCTGGATGATTAAGACCTAGATAGAGCAAGACCTATATACCAACACATGTAATTTATGTTTCTTATGAGGTCAGTAAAGACCCCTCAGGGTTTATCTTGTAGTCCTCTACCTTACACTGTAGATCCTTTCCATGTGGATGAGTCACGGCCAATATTTGATTAGTTTGCTCTCTGTGAGAGCCTGAGAGAAAGTTTTCTCTCCATGTGACTCTCCCCAGGCACACTATAGAACTTTTCCTCTGTGGCTCCATAATCTCCTTGTTCAGAAAATTTGGAGCTCACCTGAGTTTCATGATGTTGCAGTACAGGTTCTCCTATGTCCTGAGTCTTCACTGACCTAGAAAGGCTAGGGGCAAAATGTTGGCTGGCCTTGTGGCTCTTCTATTTCTCCAACTCTGACTTGTGAACTTAGGTTGTTAACCATCCAGAAGAAAAGCTGCTTAGTATCCTGCAGCATATGCCATTCACTTTGCCTTATCTGACTCAACTGATTTTAGTTGTTGTACATTTCATTTGTATTTGTGCTTTTTGCTCCTTATATGATATTTACTATATGATATTTACACATGTGTGTCTTGTTTATTTCACTTATGAGTATATGTTCAAGTGGCATCCACTTCAGTATAAATGCTTCGAATTTATCATTCTTAACAGCTGAGTAATACTCCATTATATAGAAATACCACATCTTTTTCAACCATTCCTCATGTGATGGACATCTTGGTTGCTTTCAAGATTTTGCTATCACACATTGCACTGCTACAAACATAGGTACACATATATCACTATGATACAATGTATCCAGATCCTTTGGGAAAATTCCCAGTAGGGGGATAGCTGGCTTGAATGGGATTCCTAGTCCTACTCTTTTGAGCAGTCTCCATACTGACCTCCACAATGGTTGTACCAGTCTACATTCCCACCAGCAGTGGAGAAGTGTTCCCTTTTCCCCACAACCTCTCCAACATTTGTTGTTGGTTGATTTCCTTATGATAGCCATTCTTTCTGGAGTGAGATGATATCTCAGTGTTGTTTTTATTTGCATTTCACGAATGGTTAGTGATGTGGAGCATTTTTTCATACATTTGTTCGCTTCTTTAATTTCGTCCTCTGAGAAGTGTGTATTCATCTCAGATGCTCATTTCTGAATTAGGTCTTTAAATTTCAGGGCCCTTTGTGGGCCAGGGAGATGGCTCAGTGGAATAAGCGCTTCTCTGGCAAGTGCAGGGACCTGAGTTCAATCCTTGGTTCCACAAAAAAATAAATAAATAAAATAAATTTGAGGGCCCTGTTATATCTTAGTTCTTTATATATTCTAGACAGCAGACCTCTGTCTGATTGCTTATTAGTTAGGATTTTTTCAAAATTTGTGGGTAGTCTTTTCACTCTGTTGACAATTTCTGTGGACATGCAGAAGCTCCTTAAGAAGTGTTGATCCCAGTTGTTGATTCTTTCAAGAGCTTCCCATGTGAATATATGTTTGTTCATGATCTGTTTACCTACCCCTATGTCTTCAAGAGTTGCTCCTACTTTCTCTTCCAGGAGATTGAGTGTTTCTGTTTTAATGTTTAGATCTTTAATCCATTTTGACTTTGTCTTAGTGCATGGTGAAAGACCTGGGTTAAGTTTTAATTTTTGGCATGTAGAAAGCCATGTTTTCCAGCACCATTTGTTAAAGAGGCTATCTTTCTCCCAGTGAGTTGTGTAGCCCCTTTGTCGAAGATAAGATGGCTGAGTGTTTTCGTAGATGCCTCTGCGTCTTCTTATCTATTCCACTGATCCTCAGGTCTATTTTGTTGCCAATACCTTGTTGATTTTATCACAGTGGCTTTGCAGTATAATTTCAAATCAGGAATTGTGATGCCTCCTGCCTTGTCTTTATTGGCCAAGATTGCCTTTGCTATTCTAGGTCGTTTGTGGTTCCAAATAAATTTTAGGAATGATTTCTCTATATCTGGAAGGTATGTTGGTGGCAGTTTGATAGGGATTGCATTAAATCTGTACAGCAATTTTGGGAGTATGGCCATCTTCACGATGTTGGTTCTTCCTATCCAGGAGCATGGAGTATCTTTCCATTTTCTGAAATCCTCTATAATCTCTTTTCTTGGGGTGTTGTAATTTTCTGTGAAAATATTTTTGACTTCCTTGGTTAAGTGAATCCCAAGGTATTTCATTTTCTGTGGTTGTATTGTAGAAGGTATTGTTTCTATTATTTCCCTTTCAGTGTGCTTGTTATCTGTGTAGAGGAATGCTATTGACTTTTCAGTGTTGATTTTGTATCATGCTATGCTACTGAATTTCCATATCAGTTGTAGTAGTTTCTTGGGGGAACTTTTGGGGTGTTCTAAGTAAACTATCATGTCATCTGAAAATAGTGATAATTTAACTTTTTCTTTATCTATTCTTGTTCCCTTTATGTCTCTCTCTTTTCTATTGGCTGTTGCTAAGGACTCCAAGACTATATTGAATAGGAGGGGTGATAGAGAACATCGTTGTCTTGTACCTGATTTAAGAGTAAAAGATTTCATTTTTTCCCCACTTAGGATTATATTAGCTTTTGGATTGTCATAGATGGCATTTATCAAGCTAAGGTAGAGTCCATCTATTCTAATTTTCTGTAGGACCTTGAACGTGAATGAGTGTTGGACTTTGTCAAAGGCTTTCTCTGCATCAATTGAGAGGATCATGTTGTTTTTAAATTTCAGACTATTAATATAGTATATTACATTTATAGATTTTCGAATATTGAACCATCCCTGCATCCCTGGGATGAATCCTACCTGGTCATGGTGTATGATCTTCTTGATGATTTGCTGTATTCTATTTGCCAGGATTTTGTTGAGTATTTTTGCATCTATGTTCATGAGGGAGATTGGCCTGTAGTTTTCCTTTTTGGTTGTGTCTTTCCCTGGTTTTGGAATGAGTATTATACTTGTCTACAGAAAAGGTTTTTGGAGGACTGTTTCCTTTTTAAATTCATTGAAGATTTTGTGGAGTGTGGGGATTATATCTTCTACAAATTTCTTATACAATTCGGCTGTGAATCCATCCGGACCTGGACTTTTTTTTGTCGGTAGTCTTTTTATTACGTTTCATGTTTCGTTGGCTGTTATTGGCTTATTGAGAGTTGTTATACTTTCTTGATTCAGTTTTGGTAATTTGTAACTTTCGCGGAATCTGTCCATTTCTTCTGTGTCTTCTGTTCTGTGATCGTAAAGATTCTCAAAGTAACTATTGATAATCTTCTGAATTTCTCCTGCATCCCTGGTGATTTCACCCTTTTCACCCCTTATTGCATGTACTTTTTTCTTGACTCTTTTGATGAAGATGCCTAGAGGCTTATCAACTTTATTTAGTCTTTCAAAGAACCAACTTTTTGATTTGTGGATTCTTTGAACTGTTTTCTTCCTCTCCATTGAATTATTTCTGCTCTAATGTTTATGATTTTTTCCCATCTTGCGCTCTGGGTTTCGTTTGCTCTTCTTTTTCTAGTTGTCGGAGGTGCAACATTAGGGTGCTAATTTGTTCCCTTTCTGTTTTCCTAATGTGTGAGTTCATAGCTATGAATTTCTCTATGAGACCTGCTTTCATCACATCCCATAAATTCCGGTAAGTTATACTTGAATTTTCTTTGAATTGTAGATATTGTTGAATTTCTTCTGTGACCTGTTGATTGCTGAGTAGGGTGTTGTTTAGTTTCCATGAATTTATTGGGTTTTTCTGGTTTCTTTTGTCATTTATTTGCAGTTTCATTGCATTGTGGTCAGTTATTATGCATGGGATAATTTCTATTTTCTTGCATATACTTAGGCATGACCTCTGGACTAGTATGTGATCTATTTTGGAAAATGGCCCATGTGCAGCTGAAAAAAAACGTGTATTCAGCTGTGGTTGGATGGAACACTCTGTATATGTCCACCAGGTCCATTTGTTCCAAGCTCTGGTTCAGTTCTGCTACTTCCTTGCTAATTTTTTGTCTGGTTGACCTATCTTTTTGAGATAAAGTTGTGTTAATGTCTCCTGTTCAGATTTTGTTCTAAGACATTAATTTTTTGATATCTGTTATGATTTGCCTTACATAGTTGGGTTCTCCTTTGTTTGGTGCATAGATATTTATGAGTGTTACATCTTGCTCTTTAATTTTTCCCCTGACCAATATATAGTAGCCTTCTTTGTGTTGTTTGATCATTCTTGGTTCGAAGTTGAGACTGTCTGAGAATAGAATTGCTAATCCTGCTTTTTTCTGAGGTACTGGGCCATGTAGTATTGTTTTCCATCCTTTGACTTTCAGCCTATGAATGTCCTTTTGAGTTAAGTGTGTTTCTTGTATACAGCATATTGTTGGATTTTGTTTCCTAATCCACTGTGCCAGTCTATGTCTCTTAATTGGAGAATTGAGTCCGTGTACATTGTTGATTATAATTGAAATGTGCTGACTTATGTTTGTCATGATATTTAGCTGGTATTGTTTACTCCTTTGTAACCTGTGTTTAATTGACTGTCCTGTTTAGTGGGTTCCTTCCATTCTTGTGCATGGAGTTCTGGTCGTTGTGGTCTCTCTCTAGAACCTCTTTCAGCAGCCTGTGGAGGGATGGCTTTGTCCTCATGAAATTCTTTAGTTGTTCTTTGTCGTGGAAGTATTTCACTTCTCCATCAAACTTGAAAGAGAGTTTTGCA
>PVKA01037579.1:0-20859 GCA_004027165.1 Ctenomys sociabilis | reverse complement strand
ATCATAAAACATGTGCTGTATTGTGTTGTTCCCCTTGCAAAAGCCCCAAACCATGTCATAGAATTTTACTATTTATTCCAGGCTGGCCTTGAACTCTTGTTGAGTCTTTTACCTCTGGAGTGCTGGATTAAAGGCCTGTGGCAGCAAGCACAGCAACCCATCCTCTTTGAAGGTAGTTTAAAATGAAGGTTTTTTTTTTTTTTTTGCAGTACTGGGAATTGAACTCAGGATCCTGCACTTGCCAGGCAAGCACTTATTCTGCTGAGCTATCTCCCTGGCCAAAATGAAGGTTAAAAGCTATTTTGTAAACTTTATTTTCTCTAGTACATCGTATACGATGAAAACCAGGCAATTTTTTCAAACCTTTTTTAAACCTTCTTTCATCAGCGATATTTCTTTCTCCCTCTCCATTTGTAGTTCATTATATATCTCTGGGATCTTTATCTCTCTGAGGCTTCCTTATAACCCTGCTTGGATTAACTGGTCTCTGCCTAATCCTTTTTATCACACTGCATTGCAGTTTTGTGGTTTCTTGCCTGTTTCTTTTCTTCATGTCTATCAGCTCTTTAAGGGCCAGAACTTCCTTTTCCTTTTCCCTTTTAAATCTATTTCTGGGTCTAGCAGAGTACTTAACACCACTTGGGCTTAAAGTAAAATAAACACTGGGTGTGGTGGTGCATGCCTGAACTGCATAGTGAGATCCTGTCTCAAAAAAAAAAAAAAAAAAAAAAAAATTGTTGGTAGTAAATGGTACAAGTTATAGTAATCCAAAAAGCTAACCTGGCCTTCTTAATTTAGGGTTATTATTTTATTATTATTATTTTTTTAATTTTAGGACAGGGTCTACTGGATCTACAGGGTCTCACTGTCCAGATCAGACTTGTAGTGATCCTCCTGTTTATAGCCTCCCAAGTGCTGGGATTACAGGCATGTGCCACCACGCCCAGTCTCAATCGCTGTCTCAGTGTGCCCCAGGGGCAGGGCTGGCAAGGCAGGTCCTGGGATAGAAATCCCGGCCCCTGTGTCTGCCTAAGCAGGTGTTATAATCTGCTGAGCTATTAATAGTCCCTTAATTTAGGGCTATTAAAAACAAACACAATACCAGATATGGTGGCCAACACCTATTTTTTTTTTTTGTCTTTTTGAGACAGGGTCTCACTATGCAGTTCAGGCTGGCCTTAAGCTCACTTTGTAGCTCAGGCTGGTCCTGAACTCACAACAATCCTGCCTCAGCCTCCTGAGTGCTGGGATTACAGGCATGTGCCACCATGCCCAGCTCCAACACCTGTAATTCCAGCATTTGGGGAAGCCGAGGCAGGAGGATTGCTGAGAGTTTGAGGCCAACCTGAACTATTGTGAGACCCTGTCTCAATGTGCAAAATAAGCAATAGAAAAACAAACTATTTGTTTAGTCATTTTCACATCATGCATATTTCTTGGATACTTCCTGCTCTGTTAGAGCCAGCTTGTTTTCTGTAGGAAATAATTTTTTTTTTTTTGTTCAATGATGTCACAGCTGAGGGATCCAGAAAAACCAAGGTATATTTCCATTATGAGGGAACCTCGAGTACTTGGGAGACTGGCCTAGTGGTAGGTGAAGTGCTGCAGGGTACATTATGCAAATTATTATAAGAAGGACTCACTCCTGTGACTTCCCATAGGGAAAAACTCTTCCCAGCTCTGAAAAATTTTAAACAGTGGCCCAAGTTTATTGGAAAAAGTAAAAGTGAAGAGTAGGGGAGAATCTGGCTCTAAAGAGTGAGCTTGGGCAAGATAAATGAGGAAAAAGCAAAATAAAAGAATATCCTGGAGGAAGCAGGGTGGGCTATTGTGAGGAAAGACATGACAGCTTGAGGTTTTATTTTATCTTTTTAGGCCTTGAACTCAGTAGCTTAGGCTGGACTCAAACATACAGTGATCTTCTTACCTCCTGAGTTCTGGGATCATAGGTGTGTACCACCACACCCACAGCCTGATACTTTTTAAAATTTTTATTTTTTAATCAGATTTTATTGGTACATTTTATTTTATTTTTGGCAGAACTGGGGATTAAACTCAGGCCCTTGTGCTTGCCAGGGAAGCACTTATTCCACTGAACCATCTCTCTGGTTCCTGGTCCATTTTATATATACATAATGATTATATAATTTGTGCCTTTATGTAATATAACTTGATTCTTTTTTTCCCATTTCCTACCCTCCCTTCAATTCCTTCCCTCCCCATTTACAAAAATTGTTTCTTTCTTCTTTTTTTTTTTTTGCGGAACTGGGATTGAACTCAGGCCCTTATGCTTGCCAGGCAAATGCTTATTCTACTGAGCCATCTCCCCAGGCCCTACAAAAACTGTTTCCATTTTTTCTAACTTTTATACTTTTCCCTTTATATTCTCCCTCCCATTCTTGTTCTCTTCATTGAACATTGTTTTCCTATTTCATAATATCTAGTATACATTTGATCCTTGTTTGCACTTTCAGTTTCTCACAGCAAATTCAGTTACACCTGTGTCTGATTTATTTCACTTAAAGAGTATGGTCTCAAGGTGCATCCATTTACCTAAGAATGTCTTAAGGTTATCCCCATGGCGGAGTAATTCTGCATTATATATAAAAAGAACCCATACCTTTTCTTATTCCTTGGTTGATGGAACTTGGGGCTGTTTCTAGGATTTGGCCATTACAAACTCTGCCCCTAAAAATATGGGTGTGCATGTATCCCTGTGGTATGATGGCCTAAACTTTTTAACTGAGAGTTTGAATGGCTAGGATGGTCTAACTTTAATGACTTTTACAGGAATTTCCATTGTCATGTTTTCAATAGTATAGTATACAAAACTTTGTCCAATAAAGAGGCTACTTCTAATGAACTATGAATTCTTGAAATATAATTCCAACGTAAGAGCTGAGCTTTTCAGATTGTGTGACAATTTGTAAATTAGAAATTTTGACCTTTGAGTTTTTTTTTTTTTTTTTTTGTCTTTTTAATTCTACTGTGGGTGAAAGTGACATTGACAGAGATACTTAGAAGACTCCTTTTTTTTTTTAACAACCTTAGATCTGAGGGTGTAGTAACCGACCCTGCAGTATTCTGCCCTGTCCTCCCTTTTCTTTGTAAGCTGACCATGAGCCCGTTGCTGCACAGATTTATTTCATCCCGGTCATTCTCGTTTTCACGCCTTTAAAACCGTAGCTCAAGTTCAGGGTCTCGTGTTCGGTAGCTTTGGTGTTGTAATTCGGTGCCTCGCGTCCTAGTCAGCGGGACCCTTTCCCTCGCGCCTCTGCAGGTCACTCCTTGCTCAGTTTAGGCTACCTGGTGTGGTGGCGGTGTCTGTAGTACTGGGGCCTGATGGGGCGTGAAGCCGGGAGTACAAATCGCACGCCCGAACGCCCCTGCGGACAGCTTGGCCTTTGCCCATCCCCCAGCCCAGACAGCCGGCTAGACGAAGGGACCATCGAGCTGCCGGCCCAGAGCGGCGCCGCCCGGTTCGCGCGTGACACCGCCGGGGCGGGGCCTGATGGAGGCCGGAGGAGTATAGCGAGCAGCCGGGAAGGGGAGCGCTACCTGTCCTCGCAGCGCCTCGCCGTGGTCGCAGTCGGAAGCGGTCTCGTCTGCCCTGCGGCGCTGGATCCCTGACGCACGGAGCTCGAAAGCGAGAACGAGAGAGAAAGGGTAGAAATGGCGGCTCCACTCAGCTCCCGCTGAGGAGGGTGAAGCCGGCGGAGGGTCTGTGCTGCGGGCTTGCAGGATCGCCCCGTCTCGCTCCGCCTGCCGTGTCGCGCTGCTTTCTTTTCCTTTGCCCAGCTTTCGCCTGCCCTTGTCCGCGCTCCGGAGGGTCGGTCCGGCTCCTCTCCCGGCCCGCTCGGCTCCGCCAGCCTTGAGTGTCCAGCCGGCGGGTCGCCTTCCTCCGCTCTCCCGGGCGCGGCGCGGCCCCGTCCCCGGGCCGGACCATGGTGAATACCCGGAAGAGCTCCCTGCGGCTTCTCGGCTCCAAGTCTCCTGGGCCCGGGCCTGGGCCTGGGGCCGGAGTAGAGCCTGGGGCGGCTGGAGGCAGCAGCCATTTCATCTCCTCTCGGACCCGCTCCTCCAAGACCCGCGCTGCCAGCTGCCCGGCCGCCAAGGCTGGGGGATGCAGTGGCGCCGGAGTCGCCGCGGACGAGGCCCGGGTAAGAGCGCGGCGCCCGCGACCCGAGGCTGAAAGCGCCGGCCGGGCCGCCCGGGCTTTGTCTGGCCGGGTTGGGGGCAGGAAGCCTCCAGCGGACGCCGCTCGGGTGGCTGGAGACTATGTCTGCGGGTGCAGCCAAGGGTGGCACCTGCAGAAGGGTTGCGACTTGAGCTCTTTTGCTTTGCTGGCCCGGTTCTTTTGTGTAAGGAACAGGGTTTAAGTTCGGGGGAGCGGGCTTGGGGGTCCTTTTCGGGGGCACTGGAACAACCTGCTGTCTGTGTCCATGTCCTATCTCGGAGGGGAATTCTAGGGAAATCGAGTGAAGGGCTGGAATCCCCGTGTCAGAAAAGAGAAGTGAAAGTTTTCTGTGGTGTTTCAAACCCTTCTTGAAAGTGTGTCAGTTTCTGCCGCTGTCTTAACTCCAGCTTACTCTCAGTTTGGGGGTGGTTCAAGTTGGTGAGGAAGTGAACAGCAGAGCTCCAGTTGGCAGGCAGACAGGGATGCTGAAAAAAGTTTGTAGCTGCTCTGACACTAACTTTGAAAACAAAATCAAAGCTATCGCTTCTCTAGGCGGGAGAGATCAAATGTGAAACTATACTGGAATAACTAGACTGCTAACCAAGGTTCCAGTAAGACCGGAGCTTTCAGCTCATACGAGTGTATCAAAAGAAACTTGTCTAGTGGGCACCAACGTCCCTAAACTGTATGGTTTTTTGGTTGTCTACATTTTTGTTAGAGAAGTAATTTACAAAAGGTGAATTAACATTTCATCATACTCTGGCAAAGTGACATTTGAAGAGACAATAGGTAATTTAGTTCTTTCAAAAATTTTTATTTTTGAAATTTTATTAACATTCTAAAAACTTGGGAATAGATTTATGACTTTACGGATATTGAAAAGTTTGTGTGAAATTGGATCTCAATGTAAGAGAAAAGGCTAGAAAGAGGCTAAATTACTACCAGTAATTTGCCTGGAAAATGCTGTTCCTTTAAGGTACTCCTTTATTTTTTTTAAGGTACTCCTTTAAATTCAAACCATTTTGTTGTTCTTATGGGATGGAGCAATAGTTAAGATTCTTTAGAGGTATACAAGATTGCTGTTTGTGTGTGCTTCTCTTTATGCCGCATCCTATTTTGACACCAATCAGAATGAGTCTGCCTGTAATAGGACTGTTTTACCATACTGCTCTGAAGTGCATCTTTGAAAATAGCGGCTGCCCTTATTTGCTAAAAATCTGTAAAGTATTTTTTAAAAAAAATTGTATGTAGAAACTTGGAAATCCTAAAGGTTGAAATGAGGAAGCCAAATCTGAAAGTTATGCAAGCTCTTAGAATAAGTATTAATACTAGACTTTCTGGAGAAATACTTTTTTAAACATATGCACGTTTATTAACTTACTGATGTTTTCATACGTTAAAATAACTTTTTAAAGGTCTGTTCTGTACAGTTGAGTCAAGTAAAATATTTACAGTGTAAGTACACAGCTGTATCGTGCTATGAATGCCTTGTCTATTAGAGCAGTGTCAAGCTCATCTAAAACAATTAGCTCACCTCTCTATGATCAGTTTGTGGTCCCATTTTGAATTCATGGAATACCATCCTGTCTTTACCCCTGAGGAATAAGGTAAAGTAATTTGTCAAGCAGCTATTAGGGAGATGTTAAAAGGCAAGGAATCAATAATTTGTGTGGAGATGAACATTTGGTAGCTTTTAAATTGCTAGAGTGAAAGATATTAGAGCTCTTTCTAGATTATGATAATGAAATGTTTTTAAGCGCCCTTTTAAAATGTTTTAAAAACCTATAAAAGGCTGCTAAAGATTAATTCTGAAATTACTTTTGACTTTGAAAATATTTGTGCTATGACTTTAGTAAATGATGGAATGATTTAGTTCCCTTAGTAGAGACTTAGATTGAAACTTTAGGACAGTTGTTACAATTTTGAATTTAAGTTTATCATATATATATATATATATATATACACACACACACACACATTACAGGTTTGCTGTATAATCTTGAAGTGGATTGATTGATTTGAGTGTAGTTAGTACTTCCTCTCTAGATTTGTTACAGGAATTTAGCACTTCTGGCTTTCACCCCCCCTTTCCTGATTTCAGTTCCTTTGGGTAAGTATCTTGAAGTGAGACTACTGGTTCTGTTTGTTTGTTTGTGGTGGATTCTTTTTTTTTTTTTTTTTTTGGTCTTTTTGAGACAGGGTCTCACTATGCAGTTCAGGCTGGCCTTAAGCTCACTTTGCAGCTCAGGCTCGTCTCGGACTCACAACAATCCTCCTGCCTCAGCCTCCCGAGTGCTGGGATTACAGGCATGCGCCACCACGCCCGGCTCTTGTGGTGGATTCTTCATAGTATTTTTCTTTCTTTTTAAAATTTTATGTATTTGAAAAGCCGGGCGTGGTGGTACAGGCCTGTAATCCCAGCACTTGGGAGGCTGAGGTAGGAGGATTGTTGTGAGTTCAAGATCAGCCTGAGCTACAAAGTGAGTTAGTTTAAGGCCAGCCTGAACTGCATAGTGAGACCCTGTCTCAAAAAGACCAAAAAAAAAAAAAAAAATTTATGTATTTGGTACAGGGTCTCACTGTGTAGCACCGACTTTTAGTGGTCCTCCTATTTCAGCCTCCCCAGCACTGGGATTACAGGCACGCACCACCGCACCAGGTCTTGGTGGCTGGCTCAGGGTGCCCGGAATGGGGCTGGCAGGGCATGTGTTATCAGAGATTGAACCTGGATCCTTGTGCTTGACTAGGCAGGTGCTTAGACTGCTGAGTTATCACCGTAGACCTCTTCATAATGTTTTTCCATGATAGTTGTATCATTTTGAAATTTATTACTGTATTTTTCAGGCTTAGATTTTTCAGACTGTGGTCTTTATTCTCATTGTTTGATTGCGATAAATTTGTTTTCATTTTTTATTCAATTTTTATTTTTTTTTTGGAGGGAGATTTGAGGCTGGCTTCAAGCTTGCATTGATCTTATGTCGGCCTCCTGTGATTACAGGTGTACTGTCTGAGTGCTTGTTTTTTTTTTTTTTTTTTTTTTTGTCTTTTTGAGACAGGGTCTCACTATGCAGTTCAGGCTGGCCTTAAGCTCACTTTGCAGCTCAGGCTCGTCTCGGACTCACAACAATCCTCCTGCCTCAGCCTCCCAAGTGCTGGGATTACAGGCATGCGCCACCATGCCTGGCCTGAGTGCTTGTTTTTCATAGTATATTCTTTACATTCTTCATTCTTTCATATGGTTTAGCTTAATGGCTTTCTTTCTTTTCTTTTTTGTTTACTGGCTTTCTAATGCTATACCTTACTGTTTCATATAATTCTTTAAGCTTTTTCTGTGGGTATGCCAATTGGCTATATGATTTTTAACATAAATATTTAGAAAGTGACCTTTAAAGGAAATGGTATTATTAGGTCAAAGAGTTGTATTAAGTTTTTATAGATTGTGTGCTACAAAAAGGCTGAAGAAGTATCTCCTATTTTCCCACACTTGTAACATTGTGAAGTTTTTATACTGTTAGAATTGATTTAGGATGTTAGGTTTGAACTTGCTGGCAAGGGCAGGACTGCATTGTTACTAAGTATCTTTAGTATCTGACACACAGATTCTTAATAAATGTTTATAGAAGGAATGAATCACTGAAATTAATGAGATTACTCCTACTAAGCCTAATAAGTATCCGAACCTGAGTCTATATCCAATGTCAGGTGTTAGGTGTAATATTTGTTATATTACTTCATTGATTCTTCCAATGATCTTAGCAGATAGTTTTTTTATAAGTAAATATGTTCTAAGTCACAGTTATTGTGCTGTACTGTGGGATTGTTTACCTTCCAAGTATGTGACATTTTTCAGTATTCACAGTTTGTGGGTTTTTTCTTTTGGCTGAACTGGGAATCGAACTCAGGTTCTTGCACTTGCCAGGGAAGCGCTTATTCCAGTGAGCCATCTCCCCGGCCCCAGTATTCACATTTTCTGTTTCATTTTAAATAATGTAATATTTTTAAGTTAAAAGCAGAGCTAAGGAGTGTGGTGGTATACACCTGTATAATCCTAGTACTTGGGAGGTTGAGGCAGGAGGATCACTGACTTCATGGCCAGCCGGGGCTTACAAAGTGAATTCAAGTGACAGAGTAAGTTGGAGGCCATCGTGAAGTGCCTAATGACCCTTGCCTCCCTAGACAAGAACTGCCTTTCAGATATTTTTATTTTTGTTTTTATTTTGAGATAATGTCTCACATGTAGACCATGTTGGCCATGAACCTTGATCCTCCTGCCTGAGCCCAAGTTCTGGGATTACAGGCAAGCACCACCTGATTTTTTTTTTTTTTTTTTTTTTGGCAGAACTGGGGATTGAACTCAGGTCCTTTTGCTTGCCAGGGAAGCTCTTATTCCACTGAGCCATCTCCCTGGCCCAACCACCTGATTTTTAATTTGGAGGAAAAGTACATTTTAAATTATCAGTACGAACATATATGAATAAAAATGGGGGGCCTGAAAACAAATTCAACTGTAAATGCCCTCAGTACCCTTGAAACTTTAAAAATAAATAGAAAATAATTTATAGGCTCTTTTAAAACTTTTTATGACTTCTTAGCCATCTGGTTGCTTCTGTTTTTCTTTTTCTTCACTATTTCTGTGTTTCCTGATGATTATTTAGAAATACTAAACTAGTAAACTTGCTTGCTCTTGGCGATACTTATGGAAAATTCAGAGCATTTTTTGTTTCAGGACTTTGTAGAATTGTGTTGGTTCTGGATAAGTAAAGAACATTCTGAGTTTGTTTTCTGAAGGCATGGTAACTGCTGTGTCTCTCATTCTTTAATAAATGAAAGGAAAAGAAATGGACTGTACCTCTAAACTTTCTCATGGAAACCAAAGTATTGGTTTAAAAAAAAAAAGTAGACAAAAAAAGCTTTATTGGTAAGGAAATTAGAAAAGATTGACTGTACCCTTATACTTTCTAACCTAGCGTAAGGGAAGTGTTCCTCTTCTATTTTCTCACTTTAGTCTTTGAGGATTTTTTCTCATCAGTCATCTATTTATTCAAAAATTTACATCTTTCTATGTATTTACCTATCTATCTGCCTGCCTGTCACATATCTATATTGCCTATGTTGGCCTGGAACCTGAGATGCTCCTGCATTATTTTTCTAAGTAGCTGGGATTGCACCCAAAAACCATTGCATCTGGCTTAAAATTTTTGTTTTATTCTCTTCTTTGATCAGTGGTTTCTTTGCTTTGGTTACAAGAAATCAGATTCTTATTGTTTTAAAAAAAGAAAATGGTCCCGAGTTTGTCTGATGAGTTTCTTTGTGCCTCCCCTGCCCTCTCCTCTCCTGCCCTTTTTCCCTTATTTTATAGTATTGGAGAATGAACCCAGGGCTTTCACACTGAGCTGCCTCACTAGAATTTTTTTTTTTTTAATTTTATAGATGATGTCTTGCTAAATTTCCCAGGCTGAGATTGAAATTGCTGTCCTGTCTCATCCTCCCAGAGTGTTGGCATCACATGTGTGCATGCCATACCATGTCTGGCATGTCAGATTTGTTTCTTAATTCTGATTCATCTTATAAGTGGCTCTGTAAGCATTACCTGTAGTTGGTCTCCACCCACTGTGTTCTTTACCTAGTAATTTCCACTCAGCTTTTCACAGAAGCTACCTTACTACAGGAAACAGTAAAGCTGGGTGTGGTGGTACACACACCAGTAATCCCATTACATGGGAAACTGAGGCTAGAAGGAGTTCAGGGTCAGTCTGGGCTATATAGAGACCCTGTTCAAAAACTAAAACAAAACCCACAGGTTAATATATCTATATCTATATCTATATATGTATGCATATATATGTATACATATATATATATATATATATATATATATATATACATATATATATATATAGTGTGTGTGTGTGTGTGTGTGTGTCTTCAGAGTAGTCCCTGATATACTAGGGACTACTGCCAGAGTAGTCCCTAGTATATCAATGAAACACCACTTTTGTGGTTTTTGTGACCACCCCTCCTCCTCTTTTGACAGTGTCTCATTATGTAACTTGGTTTGGTTTTGGACTAACTGTATGTAGCACAGGCTGGCCTCGAACTCATGATGATCCTCCTGCCTCATCTTCTCAAGTGCTGGGATTACAGTTGTGTGATCCACCATGCCTGGGCACCCTTTTTTCTTTTAATACAGGCATTTTTCAAGGTTTTGACTTAATTGATTACCTGTGAACCATATTTTTTTATTAATACTGTTAATGTCCATCACTACTACTTAATTCATTTCTAAGCTACATTTCCCATAGCGTGACAGAAACCTCCTTAGATTACTGGGCAGAATCCTAGGCTTACCTTTTCAAATTATGATTCAGCATTGTATTTCTCCCCTAAGCAGCTGTTTCCTGGCTACCCCTATATACACCTGAAGCAGCCATCATCACTACTTTGCTTTTTCATTTAGTATCTGTATAAATTTTATCTTTATATTTAAAATGCTCCAATAAAATTTTTTAAATAAATAAAACAATACCATATCAAATTAAAAGGCCTCCACATAGCAAAGGAATCAACAGAGTAAAGTCCTTTTCTTTTCCAGAGACAAAATCTCATTGAGTATTTGAGGGTAGTCTTGAACTCATGATGTAGTCTAGGCTGGCCTTGAAATTGAGATCCTCTTGCCTCAGCTTCCCCAGTGCTGAGATTACAGCTGTGTACCACCATGCCTAGCTGTCAGTGTTGTGTTTCTCTAATGGCCAGTGATGTGGAACATTTTCTCATGTATTCATTGGCCATTTGTATTTTTTCTTTCGAGAAATATCTGTTCACTTCAGTTGCTGGGTTGGGGCATCTTTTTTTTTTTTTTTAAATTCATATATTCTAGATATTAGTGCTCTGTCCAGGGAGTAACTGGCAAAACGTTTTCCCCATCCTGTCAGTTATCTCTTTACTCTGTTGATTCCTTTGCTATGTGGAGGCCTTTTAATTTGATATGGTATTGTTTTATTTATTTAAAAAATTTTATTGGTGCATTTTAAATATAAGGATAAAATTTATACAGATACTGTTTTTTTTTCCCATTCCCTTCTCCTCTCTTTTAACCCTACTTGCCTTCCTGTTTCTTTTGGAGACAGTGTCTCACTGTGTAGTTTAGTCTGGTCTTGAACTTACTATGTAGCACAGTGATCCTCCTGCCTCAACTTTCCAAATGCTGGGATTATAGGTGTGCAGTGTCAGCCCAGCTAACTGTGTGGTAAACGTGTGTATAATTTATGTCACCTAAGAGTATGGTCTCAAGGTGTAACCATATACTTAAGAATGTCTCAAGTTTACCCTTTATGGGAGAATAGTATTCCTTGCATAAAACAAACAAACAAACAAAAAACCCTTTGTCCAATCATAGATTGATGGACTCACTGGTTCCAAGATTTAGCTATTACAAGCTGTGCCACTGTATATGTGGGTGTGCATATGTTGATGTGGTATGATACTTTTCTTTCAGGAAGATACCAAGAAGGGGAATAACTGGATTCAGTGAACCTGTAGTTTTAGTTTCTTCAGTCAGATTTTATTGGTAGATTTTAGATATGCATGAAGATCACATTCATCACAGAGAATTTGTATTTATCTGCCCATGATATAAGTACATTTTTTTCCCTTTTCCCTACACTCCCTTCAGCCCTTCCTCATTTACAAAAGCTTTGTTTCCATTGTTCTTTTTTTTCTCATTTTCACTGTTTTTTGCTTTTCCCTTCTTTCCATTCCTCCCTTCCCATTCTTGTTCCCCTCCCCATTTGAACATTTTTTTCCTGTTTCATAATAGTTAATACATTTTTATTTATTTATTTATTTTGGCAGAACCAGGGATTGAACTCAGGCCCTTGCACTTGCCAGGGAAGCACTTATTCCACTGAGCCATCTCCCCACATTTTGGGCCTCTTTTACACTTTGAGTTTCTCACGTCAGAGAAACAATGTCATATTTGCACACATATGTCTGATTTATTTCACTTAAGAGTATGGTCTCAATGGCCATGTTTACCTAGGGAATGTCAGAATAGTATTCCACTGTATAAAAAAAGCTCATTTTCTTTATTGATTCTTCAGTTGATGGGCATTTGGGCTGTTTCCAGGATTAGGCTATTATAAACTGTGCCTCAGTAAATGTGGGTATGCATATATCACTGTGGTATGATGCTTTCATTCTTTTGGGAAGCTACCC
The DNA here is from genome assembly GCA_004027165.1 of Ctenomys sociabilis. NCBI lineage: Eukaryota > Metazoa > Chordata > Mammalia > Rodentia > Ctenomyidae > Ctenomys > Ctenomys sociabilis. The sequence continues at coordinate 8,468 of PVKA01037579.1, read as the reverse complement.
AGAAGGGGGATAGCTGGGTCAAATGGAACCTGCTGTTGATTTTTTCCCCCTCTTTTCTTTTTTTGTATTTAGTACAGGGTCTACAGGGTCTCACTACACAGATCAGATTGATAGTGATTCTCCTGTTTTTAGCCTCCCAAGTGCTAACCATACATGGTCTCATTTCTCTCAGAGAAAGTATTTTTTACCCTGATTTTAGATGAAAACAGCAACTTTTGACAGAAACTTGTAATTACAGGTGCATGCCTACATGCCCAGTCTCAATCTCTGTTTCAGCATGCCCTGGAGCTAGCACGGCACACCCAGAAGGCACACTGAGAATCACCAGCCCCTGCGAATCACCAGTTCCTGAGTCTGCCTAATCAGGCACTTGAGCTATCTGGCTGCTGGCTGGCCCTTTGATTTCTTACTAAGAGCCATTTTTTTCTGGGGTGAGATGGAATCTCAGTGTTTTTAATTTGGCGCCCCCACTGCCTCCCTCCCTCTGCCCTCCCCCCTTCCTCTCCCTCTCCCTCCTGTCTTTCTGAGACAGGGTCTCTTTGTGTAGTTCAGGCTAGCCTTGAGCTCACTTTGTATCCCAGGCTGGCCTGGTGATCCTCCTGCCTCAGGCTCCCAGGAGTCCTGGGATTACAGGCATGTAAAATTTGCATCTCTCTCTCTCTCTCTTTTTTTTTTTTCTGTGAGAACCAGGGATTGAACTCAGGCCCTTGGGTTTGCCAGGGAAGCACTTATTCCACTGAGCCTCTCCCTGGCCCCTAAACCTTTTTTATTTTTTAATTATTTTTTTTTTGTGGTACCAGGGATAGAACTCAGGACCTTACGCTTGCCAGGCAGTGTCTGTGCCACTGAGCTACATCCCTGGCCCCTTGCATCTCTTGAATCATGACTACTGTTGAATGTTTTTTCATACATTTATCTGCTATTTCTACTTCATCTGAGAAGTGCCTATTCATCTCAGATCCCCATTTTTGGATTGGGTCTTTAAATCTGGGTGTCTGATTTTTTTGAATTCTTTATGTATTCGAGATATTAGTCCTTTGAGGAATAACTGCAATTTTTTTTTTTTCCCCATACTGTGGCTTGTCTCTTTTCTCTGTTGGTGGTTTCTTTTATTGTACAAAAGCTTTTTAATAAGATGAGCTCCTGTTTAATTCTTTGTGATATTTCCTGTGCAGTTCAGGATTTTGTTGATAAAGTGTCTTCAAAAGTCAACCAATTCATGCTGGATGTGGTAGCACATGCCTGTAATCCCAGCACCTGAGGTTGAGGCTGAGCAGGATGATCACTGGGAGATCGAGGCCAGTCTGGGCAACATAGTGAGACCCTATGTCAGTCATCTCCATCACCCCCACCCCCATGCAAAAAGAAAACTATATATTCTTTCAATAGATTTCTGTTTTAATATTTGGATCTTTGATCAATTTCAATTTTATTTTTTGCAGAACCAGGGATCAATTTCAATTTTAGTTTAGCACATGGAGAAGTATATGGGTCTAGTTTTAATATTTGGCCTGTGGAAAGCCAGTTTTCCCAGCACCATTTGTTAGGGAGCAAACACCTAGTAGAGGCATTTGGCCCCTTTTTCAAAGATAAGGTGGCTAAAGTATGTTTGGAATTGTTTCTGTATCTTCTAATCTGTTCAGTTGATCCTTGTGTCTTTTCATTTTTGCCAGTAACATGCAGTTTTTAGTTTAGTAGCTTTATGGCATAATTTCAAGTCAGGCATTGTGATGTCCCTGGCTTGCCTTTGTTCTCCAAAATTACTCTTGCAGTTAGAAATTACTGTTCTAGGTTTCTAATAGTTCCAAAAGAATTTTGGGATTATTTTCTCTAATTATATGCTATTGATATTTTGATTGTAATTGCACCCAGAGATTGAATCCTGGCCCCTGTGCCTACTTGCAGATGCTTTAATATGCTAAGCTATTTGGCTGGCCTCCTAGATTAATGTTTTGAAAATCCATGAAACCGTGTGTCTGTGAAAGTCGAACTGTGAAATAGTGAGGGACTGCGGTAATAGCTTTGTTTTTTCTTTAATTCTCAAGATTTTACTTTTATCTTTCCTCCCCTCTTTTTCCCTTCCCCATTTGAATATTGAATTTAGTTATTAAATCTAAAAGTCTTTTGCTGTACTTTTTGGGGTCTTCTATGTTGAGTATCATGTCATCTGTAAATATTGATAATTTAACATCTTCTTTTCCTGTCCTCAATACTTTTATCTTTTTCTTGGTCTGGCTGATGTTTCCAGAACTATGTTGAATAAAAGTAGTTACAGTGGACATCTACTGTAACTTGTCTTGTTCTTGATTTTAGAGTGAAAGCTTTCAGTTTTTGTCCATTTAGTATGATGTTGGCTATTGATTTGTCATAGATGGCTTTTATCAGATTGAGATAAAGACCATCTATTCCAATTTTCTTAAAATTATTTTTTCTGTATTTAGTACAGGATCTACAGGGTCTCTCTGCACAGATTGTGGGCTTGTAGTGATCTTCCTGTTTTTAAGCCTCCATGCATTGGAATTACAAGCATAGGCCACTACGCCCAGTCTCATTGGCCATCTCAGTGCACCTCAGGGCTGGGGCTGGCACGGCACACTGGGGATCAAACCCCTGTCCCTGTGCCTGTGTAAGGATGTGCTTTCTTCTGCTGAGCTATCTGGCTGGCCCATTTCTGCAGTTTTTTTTTTTTTTTTTTTTTGCAGTACCGGGGATTGAACTCAGTACCTTATGCTTGCCAGGCAGTGCTTATTCTACTGGGCTATCTCTCCAGCCCTCTGCAGGATTTGTTTTCATCATGAATGAATGTTAATACTTTGTCCAAAGCTTTTTCTGCAGCTATACAGATGATCATGTAATTTTTGTCTTTGGCTCTGTTGATGTGGTGTATTGCATATATTGAATCATCCTTTCATCCCTGAGGTGAATCCCACTTGGTCATGGTGTATAATGTGCTTGAAAATTTGCTGCATTCTGTTTGCATACAGTGTCTTATTGAGGACTTTTGCATTTATATTCATTAGGGAGTTTGGCTATAGTTCTCTTTCTTTCTTAGTTGGGTCCTTCTCCAGTTTTGGTCATTGTGGTAGTCCTTGCTTGCAGGAATGAATTTGCTTCCCTTTCAGTTCATTAGTTTGAGAAATAGTGGTGTTAGATGTTCTCTAAATTTCTTGTAGAATTTAGAAGTGAATCCATCAGGGCCTGGGCTTTTCTTTGTTGTAGATTTTTTGGTACTGGGGATTGAACTCAGGACCCTACGTTTGCCAGGCAAGTGCTTATTCTACTGAGCCATCTCCCCGGCCCACATTGTTGTAGTTTTAAAAAACATTTTCAAGTTCATTGACTGATACTGGGTTATTTAGAATTGTAATATCATCTCAATTCAGCTTTGATAATTCATATGTATCTAGGGATCTGTCCATTTTTTCTGTGCTTTCCTTTTTATTAGAATACAGGTTCTCAAAGTAGGTTTTAATGATCTTATAAATTTCTGCAAGTTTTGTTGTGATTTTATCCTTTATCCTTTTTTTTTTTGCATCCCCACTTCAAATTAAATGTGTTTCTTGTATGCAGCATGTTGTTGGATCTTGCTTCTTGATCTATTCTGCCAGTCTGTTAGTTTTGATTGGTGAATTGAGACCATTTACCTTGAGACCATAACTGATGTATATTGATTTATCCTTGTCATGTTATTTTCCTGTTCTTGGCTCCTTTTTTCCTGTTCATTTAATTGTTTGCCTTGCCTGATGTATTCATTCTGTTTGCGTTCATAGTGTTGAATTCCTCATTATCTCTACAATGTCATTTTAAATATTTCGGAGTGTTTGGTGGTCATTAATTTCCTCAGGTGCTCTTTATCATGAAAGTATTTTATGTCTCCATCAATTTGAAAAACAGTTTTACAGGGTACATCAATCTTCATTGGAAGTTGTTTTCTTCTAGGACTTGAAATACTTTAAGATCTCTACTTAAGGGTTTGTGTTGAGAAGTCAGCTGTGATTCTGATGGGCTTTCCTTGATGTTTTGTTTTCTCTAGCAGCTTTTAATATTGTATTTTTATGTTAAATTTCTCTTATTATATGACTTGGATAGATTTTTAAGTTGTGGCTACTTGGAATTATATATATATAATTTTATTTTATTTGGTGGAACCAGGGATTGAACTTGTGCTTGCCAGGGAAGTGCTTATTCTATTGAGCCATCTCCCTGGCCTGGAATTTTGTATTTTTCATTCATCTGCATGTCAAATTGTTTTTCCTTGCTTGGGAAGTTTCTGCCATCACTTCTGAGAACAGATATTTATGTCCTTTTATCTCTTGCTTTTTCATTGACTCTTATCAACCTTAGGTTGTTCTTATTATTTTTTAATAATAGGAAGAATTTATTGAGAGAGAGAAAGGTTCTGTTGGGTCAGGGGTTTAGATCAGCAGCACATATGCCTGCTTGGCAAGTGCAAGGTGCTGATTTCAGTTTCCAGTACAAAAAGAAAGCTGCTTGAGAGGGACAAAAGGGGTCTAGAAAGTGAGTTGCCTACCAACCTTGGTTCTGAAGGGTATTTATTTGAACAAAGCTAAGAGGTGAGGCAGGTTCAAAGTGGGACAGAATTCATTTAATAAGATTACAAAGAATAGTCACTCAGGTAATATTGACCCAATGGGAGATCACAAGGTGGGTATGAGGTGGGACAAGACTATAGTGAGTGGATAAGGTTACAAGTAATAGTGATTAAATGGGGCTTGGGTAATAGTGATTGAGTGGGGATCAAATTGTAAAGCAAATCATATAGCAGACACACATGGGATAGACAAAGACTTACATGGATGAGATGGGTTAAGGAGGTTTGGTCCTCCACTCCAAGGTGATGGATGCCATTTAGAATATCAGTTATTGCTGTTCATCCTTAGGGGAAGTGTATGAGTGAGTAGTTCCTTTTTTCCCCTGAATTCTGGTCTTTGGAGAATATGCCTCCAGCCACAGTTGTCTTCTGCATTGATCTCTAAAGGACCTATCCCAGTCTGACAGCCTACAATATTCTTACCTAATTTAGTTGTCTATAATAACACACCATTGCCCCAAAGAAGTATGCCCAACAAAGGGAAAGGACTGTTGCCAGCTGAAGAGGGTGGGAGTTTTGATGGGCATTCAGAGACATTCCACAGAGGTTCTATCTAAAAAGGCCCTTTTAGGTACCAGGTGTGTCTTGGGTTTATATCTGGAGGAGACAAGACCAAAGAAACAAGTATGCATAGGCCAAATAATAAAATGAACAGGATAATTATGAACATAGCCAATAAAAGTTTCCACCAGGAGGAGCGAGTAATAGGAGGAGCCAGTAATAGCTTTCTGTAAAGAGCATAAGAACGTCCAAGGAATTTCAGAATCTGACATGTCATTAACTTGTCTAGTATCTTGAACAGCTATTGAGACATTAGCAGAAGGATCCAGGTATGTACACACAGCATTCAGCTTTTATAATTGCACAAGTACTTCCTTGTACTTCTGTTAGAATGTCTAATGCCATCCAGCTTTGGATGATATCTTGTCTCATTAATTTAACTTCATTCAGGAGAGAGACCAGCTATGGCCTACTGAATATAGGTAGTTAAGGCGTGAATGTGTTGCATGATATCCTCTAACCCTAGGGAAGGGTTAAAAATAGAAGCCAAAAAATCATACCTGTGAAACATACTTCTAGACCATAGATGCCATAGGTGGGGCAAGTTTACAGGTTTGTCTGTACTTTTGACATTTCTGCCTGTAACCATGAAAATCCCAGTGTGCATCTTCCTATCCATGTAGGAGGTAACCAGGGCCCCAAATTGGTTCCACAGGGCTGATGTGTGCTTTTGGGGCTTCTTATCTAATTCCAGGGCAATTAAGCCAGTTTATTGCAAACCAATCTTTAGCCTGTAAAATTATTGTGTGTACGTATTATTTGGGGAGTGTCCATTCTAAGTATTTAGTACAGTTAGGCCAATAAGAATAGGAGTGATTTTTCTGTTCTCAGAATAAGGGGGCCAGCCTTTCTACTAAGATGTTCTGTAGTGGGAGTTAACCATAGATGATGATTCCATATCTGGAGGTACCCATCTTGATATCTATGGTTGTTGGTCCTCAGAATAGGGCCCTTATTTTTATTTAATAGGGGTCATACCAGGGCCCTTAAAAGAAGTTGCAGTGACAATAGCAGATGCTAGATTTATTTTTTATTTTTCATTGTTCCTTGTTGTTTTTAAGAGATCATTCTTTACACTGAATTTAGCAATGTGTAATGGAAGGGTCACACTTGGAATGCCTGTCATTCTGGTCTTCTAAATACATACTTCTTGTCATGACATACCAAGTATTACTATACTATCTTTGAAATAAAAGTTTTTTTTTTTTAAGGGTAATAAGTGAAAAATAAGACACACACACAATACTTAGGAGGGGCAGAAAACATGTTAATAGATATGTCACCATATCCATCATTTCCCTACCACTGTGTGCCTGGCACTGTGCTGATCATGTTATTCTTAATTTTTTTTTTCATAATTCTTACATAAATTCAAGAGGCAATAAGTTAGATTTCAAGGTCAATGAATAGTTCATACTTTTAGTTAAAAAGTTTTTTCTATGCTATAGAAGTCTAGGTTGGGAATTGTTATCTTTTAGGACCTGAAACATTCCCCTCCAAGCTCTCTTGGCTTTAAAGGTTTGTATGGGAAAGTCTATTGTAATTCTTTTTTTTTTTTTAGGTTGTGTGGATTTGTGTGTGCAGGGTTTTAACTACACAGCCTGGACTCCTAGTGATCCTCTTGTTTTCTGCCTTCTTAGGCTGGGATTACAGGTGTGCACCATCACACCTGGTGTCTGCTATAATTCTAATGGATTTACCTTTATAAGTGGTTTGTTGCTTTTCTTTAGCAAAGATTCTGTCCATGTTGGTCTTCTGGTTTTGTCTGTAGTGTGATGTGGAGAAGTTATTTTTTTGATTGTGACTATTTCAGGTTCCAGATGTTTCACTTGTTTGTATGTTTAATTCTTTCCCTAATTTTGGAACGTTTCCTGGTGTTATGTCAGTAAATAATAAGTTTTTATTTATTTTTTGTCTTTTTTTTTTTTTTTTTTTTTTTTTTTGAGACAAGGTCTCACTATGCAGTTCAGGCTGGCCTTAAGCTCACTTTGTAGCTCAGGCTGGTCTCGAACTCACAACAATCCTCCTGCCTCAGCCTCCCAAGTGTTGGGATTGCAGGCATGCGCCACCATGCCTGGCCAAGTAAATAAGTTTTCAAATGCCCTTTGTGCTGTCTGCTGATTTTTTTCACTTACTCCAATTCATCTCAGATGTGTTTTCCTTTGTAATCAGTATATTAAGAAGATAGTCATCCATGTTTTTAAGGTTTTTTTTTTTTTTTTTGTGGCTGGCTCAGGCTATCTTAAGGGAGGGACTGGTAAGGCATGGGGAGCTGGGGATTGAACCCTGACTGGGTTTACCCCAGTAGGGGGGAACAGCTTGAGCTTGAACAGCTGAGCTAACCCACAAGCCCCAGTCATACATTTCAACAATAGCTTAAATTCTGATACACAGAATAAGCGTGTGAACATATGACTTTTTAAAACATACAAGTAAAGCTAATCATCATAATTTGCTATACTGTTACCATTAAATTATAGTTACTTTGGAGCATTAATTCAAATGGGTTAAAGTAAGCCTGAAAGATACCTATGGAACACCTTATATTACACATGCAAATTACCTTTCCATGTAGTTTCTTCACTTTAATTTCAAAGTTACCCAGCTCCGAAGTTACAACTCAAGGTTTATCATGGTCCAAAGTGAAGGGAAAGAACATATATATATATATATATATATATATAATAAAAAAGATGGCACAGCAGAAAATACTGCAATCTTAGACATGCAGGCCCTTAAGAAGCAGTATTATTAAACCCATTGTTTATTTTTTTTATTTTATTGAAGTACAAATATCAATGAGACAGTTTTAAGATTCCTTGACAAGATGGATTTGATAAATTAATACATTGCAAACTGTTCTCATAATGTTTTGGTATCATAGGATGTGCATACATGATATTATACTCACAGACATTATTATACCATATATCTCTTATCAGTAAATTAAGAGAGTGTAGCTGTTTATGTATCTTATTTTTTATACCTGAATTACATGAAAGATTCAATAATTAATACCTTCTACCTTGTTATTTTCCTAGTGGTTGTCCATAGTACTAGAAGCTGACATAATATCCTGTCCAACCACCATTAGTGCAAATCTTGCCTCTCATAGAATTATGTAGCCGGGCGTGGTGGCACATGCCTGTAATCCCAGCACTCAGGAGGCTGAGGCAGGAGGATTGTTGTGAGTTTGAGACCAGCCTGAGCTACAAAGTGAGCTCGAGGCCAGCCTGAACTGCATAGTGAGACCCTGTCTCAAAAAGACAAAAAAAAAAAAAAAAAAAAAAAAAAA
>PVKA01037578.1:0-20897 GCA_004027165.1 Ctenomys sociabilis | reverse complement strand
GACTGAAAAAAAAATCTTTATAAAGAACACATCAGAGCGCTGGTGGGATAGCTCAGTGGACTGAGCACCTGCTTTGGCAAGCACAAGGACCAGGGTTCGGTCCTTGGTCCTGCACGCTACACTGGCCCTACCCCTGGGGCCTGCTGAGCCAGCGACAGACTCCGGGCATGGTGGTGCATGCCTGTAATCCCAGCACTGGGGAGGCTGAAAATAGGAGGATCACTATGAGTCCAAGCTGTGTAATGAGACCCTGGAGCAAATCCATAAAATGGAAAAAAAAAAAAGAAGCACACCAGGGTAGGAAGTGGCGGTATGCATGGTACACATCTATGATCATGGCACTGAGGAAGTTGAAAAAAGAGCATTCTGAGTTCAAGGCCATCCTGTGTTATACAGGGAGACCTGTCTTAAGAAGACCAATAATAAAGATGGTGATTAATGATGATAAATTAACTAAAAAACCCTCCAGAAAAGGGGCAGTGCAGAGTCATCAACCTGTCCCAGCATGTCCTCAGATAGGGACCTCCTGGTTTCACAGTTCTCAGCAGCAGCCACTCAGGCTCTGTTTGTTTTAAAGGTGGGAAAAACACATTCCATTTACTCTGGCTTTGGTACAGAGGCCTTAGGATCCTCTTGTCCACAGCTCTGTTTAACCAGGTGGCAATATTAAAACAATCTGAGGGAGGGAGCCTGGTTTCAGTCCCGGGGGAGCATTAACTTTCCTGGGTACTTGTCTTGGACTTCGGTGGCAGGTGCAGGATTCCCCATCATAGTGCCTGATGGGAACACGGCATCTCTGTGCCATTGTCTAGGACAGCACGATTCAGGCTAGAGTTCCCGTACCAGGTGCCCCAGGCCAGCATCTTCCAGGTGACGCTGGTACCCTTCAGAGTCGCCAAACCACCTGTCTAGACCAGAGCTTCTCAAAGGTTGATGTGCGTAAACGTCACCTGGGGGGATCTCGTTACTACGCATCTTCCAACTCAGTAGAAAATGGGTGAAATTTGAACGTCTAACAAATTCTCAGGTGATGAGGGAATGCCGACTTGCAGTCCCCACTGGGGGCAGCAAGGGGCTCCTAAGAGTTTGTTCTCAAAGTCCGAATTCTTTAGGCTATTGTTCTGAGGGCCACCCAGATTGGAGACACCCTGGGATTCTTGACAGGGTAGGGGCTTCATACAAAATAGCTGAGTAGCGATAGACTGAAAGAAAGCTTTCATTGTGGACTTAGGCATGAGAACCAGTGATGCTGGCATCTCAGAGCTAGCTCTGTGGGATTTATACCGAGCCCAAGAACTCCAAAGTCCCCTGCTACAGCGGAGTACGCAGATCACATTACAGCCTCTTCCAATTGTTTTCCCTCTTTTTTTTTTTTTTTTTTCCTGGATCAGCAATCTTAAAAGTGAAATTTTAATCCAAGTGCAAAAAGTACATCTGAGGTGGTTTGTGATGAAAAAAGAAAAGCCCTGCCTCTGATTTCAACTTTACAGCCCAGGAAGCATTATCACGTCCTTTGTTTCATTTGATATAAGACATTTTGCACTTACTGACAATGTGGACCACTTCTCACTTCCTGACCTCTTCAAGGGTCTAGTGAAGAAAATGCCAGCAGTTGAGTCCTGTCTCTGCGCCTCCTGCACCCTGCGTCATAACCTGAACTCTATGAATTACCTCCCGTTCCTTCTGGCTGGGGTCTAATGAGACCTGGAAGCTGAGACTGGAGCAAGCACAAGGCTATGTGGTCATTCACCCACGCGGGCGCGTCCTCCTGCAGTGTATCAACTTGCTTTTGAGCTTTAAGGAAACAGGCAATCATCCTGGAGTCTGATTGGAATTTCATTCCCTCTCTGGGTCCTGCATTTACCTATAAGTACTGTTACGACTCAGCAATCGTAGCAGCTCATACGCACGCAACACCACCCCAGAGACATTAGGCTGGGTGACGGCGACTAGTCCAGAAATATATAGGGTCTCTTTCTCTGGGCCATCAGTGAAGAACTTCCTAGGCATTTCCCACACAAGAATCTGAGCCTTACCCCTTAAGGATCTGGGCATGAACCGGAAGTGTGGTGCTGCACACCTGCAGCAGTGTGGAAGGCTCTGGCAGGAGGCCTGCAAATTCAAGTGCATCCTGGGTAACTCACTGGCTTAGCAAGACCCTGTCTCAAAATAAAAATAATGAAAAAGAGTCGAGGTCGTAGCTCCGTACGAAAGCCTTGGGTTCGATCCCAAGTAGCAGCAGCAGAAAAAATGAAATGCCTAAGTGACTTTGGACTCTGCAGCTCCTCTCCTGCGTGTTCTGGGCGCCATCTCCTCATTCACCCGAGCCTCTGCTCCTAACCGTGCCTCTCCGCTCCTGCTCCTTCCTGCCTTGGTGCCCCCCTCCCTGGCCAGCAATGAGTGTCTGCTCCAATTTCTCTGATTCTCCTTCAGCTGTTTTTAACTTCCCCTTGACCTAATTAGAATTAAAGAAAAATCTAAAATTTATAGTGCCTATTTTTAAAAAGCACAGCATAATTTTTTTTTTCTATTCTTAAAAGAACAGATTACCTACTTTCTAATTTTGCGAGGAAAACTTTTTTTAAAAGTTGGAACTTCAGCTTATCTTCTTTGAAGAGAAGTTTTTTTTAAAGCGATTTTTAAAACTTGAGACATAACTCAAATGCCATAAAATCTGTTTCAGAGTGCTATTTTTAATGTATTTGCAAGTTAAATGATGACCATACTAATTCTAGATCATGTCCTCTCCCCCCAACCCAATACCCATTCATAGTCGCTCTCCACCCCTCTTTCTTCAGCCCCTAGCCACTTCCTGCTTCTCCAGCCTTGCATTTTCTAAACAATTCAAATAAACGGACACCCAACAGCATGTGACTTTTGTGGCTGGCTTCTTTCACTTTGCCTGGTATTTTCAAGGTCCCTTCATGTTACAGTATGTGTCAGTGCTTCATTTACTTTTATGGCTAAATAATATTCCACATAATACTCCAGATAAATTCCTCCCTTTATTTCTGTTTTTCAGCTGATGGAAACTTGATTTGTTTTTACTCTCTGGCTGATGCTGCTATGGACCTTCGTGCACAAGTTTCATGCGGACATGTGTTTTCAATTTCCTTGGCAATATAGCTGAGAGTAGAGTGGGCAGGCCATATGATAACTCTGTCTAAACTTTGGAGGAACTGCCAAACTTTTCAGAACATCTGTACCCTCTGACATTCCCACCAGTGAAAAGAAGTGCTCCAATTTTGTTTCATGGACTTGTCAGTGATTCTTGTCTAGTTTTAAACATTTTATTATAGTCATCTTGTGGGTGTGAACCAGTGGGGAGTAGAGTGCTGCTTTGCATGTCCCTGGCAACTAATGACGTTGAACATTATTTCATGCGCTTATTGGCCATTTGCAGATCTTTGGAGAATGTCTGTTAAGATCCTTCATCCACTTTTAGTGGTGTTTTCTGTTTTTGTTGTGTTGTAACAGTTCTTTAGATATTCTGAAGAGTAGGCCTTGTAGATATATGATTAGCAAATACCTATTCCAAGAGTGTGGGCTGTCTTTTCATTTTTTAAACAATTTTTATTTAATTTTAATTCTTAATTGACATAAGCCTTATACATATTTATGATTTCTACAGCAAAGAAGTTTCACCTTTTTTTTTTTTTTTTTTTTTTTTTTTTTTAGGGAAAGGTCTACAGGGTGTTTAGGGTCTCACTACTAGATCAGACTCATAGTGATCCGCCTGTTTACAGTCTCCCAAGAGCTGGGATTACAGGTGCGTGCTACCATGTCCAGTTCAATCGCCATCTCTGCGTGTCCTCGGGGCAGGGCCAGTATGGTAGGCCAAGGGATTAAACCCCTGGCCTTGAGCCTGCTTGTAGGCACTTTAAAGAAGTTTTACATTGTAATGAAGTCCTATTCATCTTTTTTTTTCTTTATTGCCTTGCTTTTGGTATCTGGAGAAAGACTTATTTTTAATGTATATTGTCCATATTTTTTAGTTTGTTATTATTCACATGAATATGATGATAGTATAAATAATCCAACTTTTTCTTACTGTTATAAGTTGGGATATATAAATCCAAGAGTATGGTCTTCAGCAAAGGGAGCCATTATCTAGCTCACAACATTTCTGGAGCCTTCAGGACTTGCTAGAAGGAAACCTTACTCACTACCCATGGAGGGATTGAGAAGAACTTTTTCCCAGGAGCGCAAGAAAAAGTAAAGCAGCGAGGCAAGTTAATATTCATACTTCTCCCATTTTCTCTCTAGGTTCAAAGCAATTATTTTAGTATCATTTCATATTCAAAGTCATTTCAGGGAGGACGGGCTTAGCTCTGCTTCCTCTTTCAATCCTACAGACAGGTACTATAATCTATCTTTTGGAAACAGATTTGACTGTGTTACTCTCCCGCCTAAACACTTCTCACAGTTCCTGTGATTACCAACATCTGAGTCTAAACTACAATATGAGGCCTTGCACCATCTGACCACACTCGCTCTCACTAGTTTCATCACTGGACTGTGGGCCACACTCCCAGGATAACTGGGCCCTGAACTCATGGAACAACTCATCAGCTTCCAACTGAGCTGAAGGATGCACTACATCCTTCCCTGGCTTTTCAGGGGACCTTGCCTGCCCGAGCCCACTGCCTCTTCTCCACTGTTAAACTCCTTCCCCTTGTCTCTCAGTGTCTACAAAGAGGGAAGTTCCTCTGGTAGAACAAGCCACCTCCATTTGTGGTGCTCCTGCTAAGGTGAAGGAGGGGGAGGAAGTGCAGGAAGAAGCAGGATCTATGGGAGGAGGTAGAAGAAATTAAGCTGCCTACAGAAAAAGAAAAGAAACTGGAGAACTGGAGCTAGAACTATGAGAAGGGAGACTTCTCACTGTATATTCTTTGGTGCTTTGGAATTTTGAACTATAAGAATATATTGCTTTTACAAACTTTTTTTTTTTTTTTTTTGGTCTTTTTGAGACAGGGTCTCACTATGCACTTCAGGCTGGCCTTAAGCTCATTTTGTAGCTCAGGCTGGTCTTGAACTCACAACAATCCTCCTGCCTCAGCCTCCCGAGTGCTGGGATTACAGGCCTACGCCACCACGCCTGGCTATAACAAGATTTTTAAAAAGCAAGTTTTATTAAAGAACCTAGAGGGGTTTGTGAAATCAGTGAAGCAACTTCTAAATGTTTGCTCAAGTCCTTTCCAATGACCTTACTGAGGTAATTACCCCTGGAGAAACAGGAGTATTTGCCTAACCTGTTGGGTAGGGGTAGCTGAGGACCAGCTTTGCCACCCTGCAGAGCAAGCTCCCGAGGGCACACTGCACCCTGGAGCTTTTGCCCCCAGACCGCAGGTCGAGGGACGCCCTTACGCACCCCCCTTCACTTCCAGACTCTCCGATGCCGAGGGCAGTCAGTGTCTGCCTGTGTCCAGGTCCCATGGGGCCATGCTCTGGCTGTCCTCCCCTTGGGTTTGTGCCAACAATGCAATCTCCTTCCTGGTGACAGTTCTCCTGCCAAAGCAGATATCAAGATGTTCTAGCTTGAAAGGCAAAATGAAGGATAAAATCTTTGTCCTCGCGAAACCAGAATGGGGACCATAATGATGTGTCCTATGTGCGCGGCCTCCCTGAGTCATTTGTGTTTTATACATCAGTTGCACTCAGTGCAGTCTTTAGACCATCTCATGAGGATGGATTTATGACCCCCTGCTGGATAACGGGGAAAACTTAAGCTGGGGGTTGGGTAGGGCAAGTCTGAAAGCATCAAGCAAGTATGTTAGGGCCCTACACAGGCACAAAAAAAAGGTGAGTTTTCTTTTTTTTTTTTTAATTAAAATATATTTTATTTATTTGGTATAGGGTCTCACTACACAGGCCGGATGCTCAGTGATCCTCCTGTCTTAGCTTCCCCAGAACTGGGTTTACAGGGAGCACCGCCACGCCCAGTTCCAGTGGCCAGCATGGTACCCTAGCATTCTGGGTCTTGTGGTAGCAGGGATTGAAGCCAGATCCTTGTGCTTGCCAAGGCAGATGCTTAGACCAACAAACTGTCTCCTCAGCCCTGTGACGGTTCTTTTAAAAGGACTACGCACATGCTGAGAATAAAAAAGAACAGAATCAGATCCAATTAAAAAGCATGTGCACAGCAAAGGAAACAATCAATGGAGCGAAGAGACAACCTACAGAATCGGAAAATATTGTTGTCAGTTATTCTTCAGGCAGGAATAACATCAGACTAGAGAGAACTAAAAAAAAAAATTGGACTCTCCAAAATAAAAGACCCAGTCAAAACATGGGCAACTTAAATGAATAGCTACTTCTCAAAGAAAGACAAATGGCTGATAAATACATGAGTAGGATGGCTGAGAGGGGGAAGTACAGGAGGGAAGAGGGGGAGAATGCATGTCAGCTATACCATTAGTAGAGAAACTAATGGTTTCTGGAAGTATAAACCTTCCAGATCACTGAACTGGAAGGTTTGTACTAATACTGAAGTTTTTATGTCATAATTTTACCCTGAGCAACTACTTTATAAAGAAAACAATATGCAGTGTATTAATTATCCTATTATTTTGTTATAAAAATTTCTTTCATTTTTTCCATAAAAGTAAATAAGAAAACATATGTTTGACATCAGTGGCCACTAGAGAAAAGCAAGTTAAAACTGCATCTTACCCCAGAAAGAATGGCAAGTATCAAAAAGTCTTATAATAAAAAAAAATGCTTGTGTGAATGTGAGCGGCGGGAAGGAACCATCATGCATCGTTGGTGAGAACCTACACGTTGGTGAGAACGTATACAAGCGTGACCACCAAGGAAAGGAGTGTTGCACTTCCTTGGAAGACTAAACGTAGAAATTCCACTTGACTCAGCTGTTCTCCTTCTAGATACCTTACCAAAGGGGTTAAAATTATAGAGGTAAATGCATATCCATTTAACACAATTTATGATACCTAGATCTCGGAAACACAGCATGTACGTCCATGTACAGATTGAATGGATAAGGAAAATGTATTTATACACAATGGGGTACTATTCTACTGTGAAGAAAGATAAAACTTGAGGCAGTCCTATGTAAATTGATATACCTTGGGAATACAATAGAAAGTATAACAACTCAGACTTACAAGCTTAAATATTATATGGCTTTTCCTATATGAGATATTATATATATATATATATATATATATATATATATATATATATATATATATATATATATATATATATAAATAGGATGTAGGGAAGAGTTCAAATAATCCCTAAAATTATAGCATTATTTCAAAAATATTTTAATATATATGCTATTATTTTCTCTTACTTCATTGAAAGGTAATATGCTATTATCTGTTTGTTTCTTCTTTTTAAGAGAAAACTTTTTCTTTTATATTTTAGTACAGGTCTACAGGGTCTCACTACATAGATCAGACTCATGGTAATCCGCCTGTGTTCAGCCTCCCAAGAGCTGGCTTTACAGGGACATGCCACCACGCCCAGTCTCAATCGCTGTCTCAGTGCACCCTGAGCACAGGGCCCACGAAGGCACGCTAGGGATCAAATCCCAGCTGCTGCATCTGCCTACACAGGCACTTTGGTTAGCCTTAAGAACATCTTTTATGTTGAGCAAAATACTTTGAAGATAAGGTCACCCAGTGCATTAATTATTTTTCTTATCTTATTTTCATGTGAAATTTTGGGGTTATGCATAAAATAAAAAATAACAACAAGCACACAGTAAGTGTCACACACTGCTGGGCATGGTGGCACATGCCTGTAATCCCAGCACTTGGGAGGCTGAGGCAGGAGGATTGTTGTGAGTTCGAGACCAGCCTGAGCTACAAAGTGAGTTTAAGGCTAGCCTGAACTACATAGTAAGACCCTGTCTCAAAAAGACATAAATAAATAAATAAATAAATAAATAAATAGTGTCATACACTTTCTGGTAGCATGGGGAACCTAGAACAGTTTCAACAAGGTGGAAAAACAAGAAATAATGTTGTGAATTCCAGGAATGCTGACTAGACTAGTCTGGTGGAAGAGAACTGTTCAGATAAATTGGGGGATTTTAAAATAATGACCTAGGATGTCGCGCGCAACCTTGTCGGCAAGGAAGACGCGACAACCAGCTCTTCTTTCCACGGTTTACTCAGGACCCCTATACAATCTTCTTCTGTTTGCCTGCTCCGCTCCTCCGCGGCTCCTCCCTGGGCAAGCCCGCCCCAAGCTATATACCACAAGGCGTCCAACCCCGGAGTGCCACGTGGGCACAGCCGATAGGTCCAGGTACACGGAAGCAACGCCCTAGTCTTAGCCTTAGCCAAATGAGAAGTTGTTTGCTATGGAGAGTACTCACCCCAGGTGGGGGTGGAAGGCAGAAAGCCAGCACCGTCTTTAAGGTGCGGCTGTTCGCAGCTCTCTGCACTAGGAAGATTACATTCTATGTTGATCTCCGCTGCCAGATATTTTCCTAAATCTTCCTAAAACGCTGCTTCGATGGTAAAGCCTTCTCTACTGAAACGTTTAATGGCTTCCTCGTTGCCTGCACAGCGGTAGTGCCCAACCCAGGCAGCTCCCAGTCAGACTTCGCTGCCCCCTGAGGGTGCAGCCGCAGACTTCTCTTCAAAGGAAACAGTCCTTAGAGAAGAGTTGTGGGAAATTCGGAGGGAAACACCCAGCACAAACACATCCCTCCCCAAACAAAAATACACAGTGTTCTCTAGGGTCAGTGCAGAGGATCACCTAAGATTCTTTAAGGATAAAAGGGGAGACAGGGCCCCCTCTTTCTTCAGGAAAGTTATGAGCCTTTGTGATCCTGACCTGCTTGAACACAGTGGAAGTTTCTGGACTATACATCATCATTAGACTCATGAGGCCAGGGGAACAGCCTAGCAGGGACTCTCATAGGGTGCGTCTGCTCCTGTGTGTGTGTGTGTGTGTGTGTGTGTGTGTGTGTGTGTGTGTGTGTGTGTGCACATGTGTATGTGTGCACATGTGCGTTCATGCGATGCAGGTGGCTGTGAGCCAGGGTGGTGCTGAGCAGAGAAAAAGGGTGGGATGTGATGAGTCTGAACAGAAAACAAGCTGCAGAAAGCCCACATAGCCTAGGGCTTAGAGCTGCCCGACTCAGCTCAAGCAGGGAGACCGTACGGGGGTGGTGTCCAGCGGATGAAAATGGAGGCTGCCACACTTTTCATCTCTTATAAGGGTCTTTTGGCTCATCCTCCTCCCTACTGCAAGGAAGCTTTGTTCTCAGAGGATTGATGAGGCAAACGTCTCTCACTACAGGGGTCTGATGAAGAGAGTCAACCCCTAGGATATTCCCAGGCCCAACTGCTGAGCAGCAGCAAGCCATTCAAAATCAGCTAACTCAGTCTAACTGCAGAAAAGAGAATGGTCAGTGTGAATTACCCAGCTGAGATTTATTCACTGGACAGGCAGCTTGCTGGCTGCATGCAATGTGGGGTGTCCCCAGATGGACAATGGAGGGCCTTAAGTGGAAGCAGACCGAGAATGCCCACATGGGTGGTTCCACAGTCCTGGGGAGAAGGCTCATGAACTGGGCAGGTTAATGAGAGATGCAGTAGAAAAATAAACCTGTGTCCGAAACTACATGCTTCTTGAACAGCTGTTATATTAAGAATGAGAACCATGTAAGTTTTTTCTCCTGTGAGTATAGTACACCTCCTTGGTATATCTCGAGGATGGTACAAATGCTCTGTTCAACCCTAGGCTTGGCCATCACTATTCGGCTCTTACAATCCAGAGGTGTAGCGATGACTATACCTATTTACTAGACTCAGTCTGGTTAGACAACTTCTCCTGGGTCAAACACCTAGTGATAGAGCTGGAGACACAACAACTAGAAGTTACGTCTGAATCTGGAGTCCATGCCCTTCCCAGATATTTAGTGTCACCTTCATACTCGAGAAACCAAGACAGACCAAAGCTGAGGAAGACTAGAAATTAAGACTGAAGATTTGATTTCTACCTACTCCTATGCAGATCCTCAGCCCCACTATTTCTGGTTGACATCCAGAACTTCCAAGACAAAACATTAAGAGTTATTTTTTGTTAGTTTCATTTTTGTTTTGCATTTGTATTCTTCAGGACTGTTCAACTCACTCCACCCATAGGAACGGAAATTGTGCTAAATAAAATACAAACTTTAACCTCAGAAGTTTATACATATCACCTTAGGAATGGCTGGACTCCCACCAACTCCAACACTATTTTACTTCATGGCAGCCTGATCCTTTTAAAGACTTAGCTCCGCATGGTTCTTGGTTCATCTGAAGGTCCTGCCCCTCGGGGACTCCCGTTTCCAAGCCTTTCTCTTGCTTATTGTACCCTTCAGTTTCCTGAGCAGTACAGCTTTCTAATGTTTCCAATTCATAGTCCTCTGGGTTCTTCTCATCTCTGTGGTTTTCTAAAAATCAGACTTGCTGGTGAAAGATGGGGAGCATCCAGGGGGAAAAAAAACCTGAGTCTTCTGTGAAGAACTCCAGGTAGTGCTTATCAGCTCCTCTCTGCACCTCCCACCCCAACATTTTCATTTCCTGCCTAATATTCCCGAGCCACAGGCAGCCATTGTTCCCAGAACAGCTTTGCTTGGAAGCCTTGATACCGAGGCCTCCCAGTGCTTCCTGTTGTTACAAGGCCTCTTTTTCCTGCCCCAAACAACGGCACTTTCCTGCAGTGTGTAACCCTTTGCATGCAACTCATTTCTTCCACCATTAAGTTCAGTGCTTAGTGCTTGCAAATATTTGGTGCTCCTTACACTTATTTTATTTAACAGTGTCTCAAATTATCGTACATGTACGTCAAGTTTTTCGAAGAAAAGCTACAGATGAACAATAAAAAAAGAAATCGCCAAGTCTCATCCTCCTCTATTAGCCCTAAAATTTCTTTATTGTTCATGATTTAAGACTATGCATCTACATCCACAGTATTCACGATGGGACTGCAGGCTTGCCAAGGTCACTTCCCAGAGGTCAAAAGGGATGCAGCCAAGCCCAGAAACCAGGCTCTCCAACATTCTATTACACCAGTGTGCAGAAGGACATCCCAAAAGCTTACAAAAAGTACTAAGTCCCTTATAATTCTCAGGCATATTGTTGCTGAAACTTTGAGAGAAATCCTCTCTAAAGAGTTTGTTAAGAGCACTGAAGAGATAGCTCAGCAGTCCAAGAGCCTGCCCAAGTGCAAAGAACCATGCTAGCCCCAGTTCTGTGCTGGCCACCAAAATCCAGTGTGGTGGCACACACCTGTAATCCCAGAGCTGGGGAGGCCAAGGCAGGGAGATCACTATGAATCCAAGTTGCATAGTGAGACCCTGTACCAAATAAGTAAGTAAAATAGTAAGAAAAAAAAAGAGCTTGTTAAGAAAATTTGGGAGGCACTCATGGAGCAATCAAAATTGAAGGGGTCATAGAGATGGGACAGCAACAAGGTTGCTGCAAGTCGGAGAGTCTCCTGAATCTATCTCTCTGTTAAGAGTAGGATTTTTTTTTTTGTCTTTTTGAGACATGGTCTCACTATGTGGTTCAGGCTGGCCTTAAGCTCACTTTGTAGCTCAGGCTGGTCTCGAACTCACAACAATTCTCCTGCCTCAGCCTCCCGAGTGCTGGGATTACAGGCCTGTGCCACCACGGCCCAGCATAAGAGTGGGATTTTGAAAACAGAGATCTGAAGGTGTTTGAAGGCAGTGGGGAAGACTCCGCCAACAGTGGGGAGCTTTCGGTAGTCATATCCAGCTTCCCAGGGTTACCGGAAGACCTCCTCTCACTGCCTTCCCTTTTCCTGCCCTACACTTACATGACCCAAGGAGAATGCCCAACTTCTGTCCTCAGAGTCCGCCTGGGAGCAGCCTTAGGACCTTTCCTGTCCTATGTCACCAAAAATGTGACTCCAAGCTCTGTTGCACACTGTCCAGGTTTCTGAACACAAATTCAGTTTAATTTCCAGGAGCTTCTATTTTGCTGCCCTAGAGAACAGAGCACATGCTGAAGAATAACATTGTGTCACTCTCTCCCTTCCTTGCTGTCTGGATTGCCAACACATCCTGACTGAGATGCTTTTTCAGGGAGACTACACCTGCTATTCTGGAAATAATCTCTTGTGCCTTGTGTAAAATTAGGCAAAAAATTAGTAGCACTTGGTAGCTTGTTAAAACAACAAAAGATGACGACACTCAAACTTTTGTCCATAATCGATACACAATCATTCAGTATCCTGTAAGACATCTCCTTGTTCAGAACCAGGCTGGCATATATTCAGAAGCTGATACTGAATGACATGCACAGACCTGGTGGCTCCATGCCTCTCTCACACCACGCATTAGTCCTCTGCTCAGTCATCTACAGAAGCCATTGTTGGCAGATACATTTAGGATTAATTTTTTGAGGATTGCTCATGACAATGGCACAAAGGCTTGTGGCTTGGAAGGGACCTTCAGCTCCTCGTGTTGAACCTGCTTGACTTAGTGGCAGGAAATTCAGGCCTGAGGAAGTTCAAGGACCAAGCCAAGGTCACCCAGTTCAACAGTGGCAAAGCCTTAGAGTTGGAGAGAGACTGCAAAGACGGATGGGAGTAATTTGAAAAGTGATTCTGAGTTTTTCTTCGTGTTGGATTTAATTAATGTCAAATTTGTGGGCAACTCCTTAGAGGAGGAAGCAGTCACCAGTAATCTATTTAGGGAGACAGATGATCAGTGAAGAGAATGCTACGTGACTGCAAGCTCTGCAGCAGCAGCTTGGTTTCTGGACATGAATTCATGGTGCAAAACACAATGTTCTACTTTTTAGGAGCTTCTGTTTTTGCAGCCCAAGAACACAGCTAAGGAGTAACAGGTTGAGTAGTCCAAAGATCATTAGATACTCTGATTTCTAGGGTCAGGTATCAGCCAACTCTCTTTTGCTTTTAATTTCTAATTTTCTTCTCTCTCTCACCCTTCCTTTCAAAGCTTTATCTTTCTGTGGTGTATCCGATCCCAGGTACCTTTCACAAGGTAAGGACTCCTGTTCTGGGTCTGGCCCCTTTCCTTGTGTAAAACTCTCAACACCCCTGCGCAAGATCCCATCAGGAGAGCAGCAGCTTGGAGGAGGTTGGTGATGGGGACTGAATTCCCAATCCAGTGGCCACTGTAAAGCTTCCACAAGGAAAACACTGACATGACATTGGAATTTCAATGATCTGCTCAGAGTTGCTTGCTCTGGACTGCTCCCCAAGAGTGTGGGGTCCTTGGGATATAGTCTGAGAGCAGCCTGCATACAACAAATATTTAATTGATAATATATTTTAAAACATCTGCCTTCTATTCTATAAGCTCCATGAGGAACAATGCCTGCTACTCAATTGCCCAGGACTCAGTTTGTGGTTTACTAATTTCAACATCCCTTGAGTAGCACCATAGGAGACAGAACATGGGGCATGAATGAGTGGAAGAAAAGACACCACACAGGATGTGATGGCTGTCATCTGCTTAGCAAGGCCAGAGTGAGCCTTTCATGAGCGGTGGCCGCACAGCACACTTTTGTATTCAGTGGTTTCTTCCCTCCCAAAGCCCATATTTATTGTCCCCTTTCTAGCCAATCTATCCCATCCCGAACCATCTATGCTATATTCTTCCCTCTTCCCCTTTGCTGGGCGGCCGGAACCCTGAAATGTCAAGACTTAGAAGGGCCCTTAAGGTCCTGTGGTCAAACTGGCTTGAGAGAGTGCCAGAAAATTGGGGCCCAGCAAGTTTAGCGAGCTACCTGAGGTCTCTCAGCTCAACAGTGGCAAAGTCCTAAAGTGAGAAAGGGACCCAAGAAAGGGACAGGAGAAATTTGAAAAGTGATTCAGATTTGCTTTTTTTCTCTTTTTTGGGGTGAGGGTATAACTACCTGCCACACTTCTTTCTAGCCCACACTAGCACTTTTATATCAGAAGAAATTTAAGATATTTAAGCTCAGACACACATTTAGTGGTCAAATTATATTATGCTTATTGAATCTCTGCATGTAAAACACTTGTCAAGATATTATGACTCAAGAAAGTATCAGATATTCAAGACCCTGGCAGAACCCCAGCCTACTACAGTACACGCTTAAATTGTGGGAGGGCCCTGCCTCGATCACCAGGCAGCTGCCACACAGGAGTCACTGGGTTTAATGACATCTTTCTGGGGAAAGGAAAGAAGTCTGCTGCCAAATGTTGTCTCTCTCCTTCTATAAATTTGCTCTCTTCTTCAAAGATGGGCAGTTGATCCTCAAACAAAGAGGAGGAGTCTGTTTATTGCTTTAGCAATTTTGTGATTCCTGTTTAAAGAGGGTGTAGGCTTGCAAAGGTTGTGCTAGGTTTAAATTTTGCTGAGAGAGGGACAGAATCAGCAGCCTGGAGGGTGTGGATTGAACTGTAAGTGGGTGGCCTCAGGCTGGGGCTGGGGTGGTAGTGGGAACACAGGGGAGAGCAGGCCTGAGCTAGGAATCTGGGGACTTCCCTGCAGGTCAGCTCCATGGGAGGATGGAGCTGCTCAGTGGAGGGTAGCTGGCCAATCGGGTCCAGTTGTTGTCTATCCATAAGATTTGGACCAGAGGGGGCAACCGGTTGGCATCTGAGTCCCCACGTAGAAGAGCTAGAAAGAGCTGACAGCTTTTCATGACTTGGTGGGAGTGCAGATGTCACCTTGCATATGTCACAACGTTTCCATTTGCCATTCCAGGCTGAGCTTGCTCAGTGGTCCTTTCTCCCCATCTCTAACACCTGGGAAGGGGAACAGATCAAGTGAGAAAGGGGCTCCTGCCAAGGTGACTCGAGACTTGTCAAGCTGTCCTCATAGCCCATCTTGTCCTCAAAGGCTTCCAAAATTCATTTGCTCATGAGGTATTTTTTTTTTTTTTGGCACCTGCTTTATACCTGGGTACTGGGCGCTAGGTCCTAAGGGAAAGCAAAGTAAATAGGAGGTCCCTTTTCAGACCGCAGTGTCTCATGGGAAAAAGTCTGTATAAATGAAACTCCTTTTCTGTCATCCCTGGTTAAAGGGACATGTTTGGCAGCCATTCTGCTCAAATTCCAACTTTCCTACTGCCCCCCTGCTACTAGTGATAGCCGTGTGTTTGCTGTAAGTTGGAAGCTAGCATCCCCACATAACGGAGAGGCCCCTTTACACCTGTTACTCTACACTGTTATGAAGAACAGCTCTCTTTCACTGTATCACGTCTCATTCTGGGTGAAAAATTATACGGTCACCTTACAACATTAGTAAACTAGAGTTCATAAACCTACTGCATAGCACGGTTGGGAGAACAGTGTCTCACTAAGTTACATTTATTGAATAGCTATGAATAATTACTGTTGCTTTTTATCCTTTCTGCGATTATTGTCCTTGATCCTCTACTGGTTAGGGGTCCTTTTGTCAAGGACTGTTCTATACTTCTTGAATACCTAGCACCTTGCCCCACACAATGGAGTTTCATCTCCCTATCTACTCAGAGGGACTGGGCTACAATGCCTGCCATCCTGGGGTGCACCTGCCGGACAGCAGACCTGTGATCCACCCAGAAATGCTCTGTTCCATCTCATCTCATACAGAGGCACAGGACAATGAAGTATGTTTTCTTCACTCACTTTTAGAGTGGTGTAGTAAGATATGATACGAAATAGTCAGTTAAGCTTGAATCATAAGCAATGGATAATTTTTAGCATTAGTATTGCCCCCTATTGCAAGGAACCTCTATTAGGAAATGATTTGCTGTTTATCTGAAGTTCAAATCTAGCTAGATGTCTTACACTGCTTTTGTAAATATGTGCCTGTGTGTGGTGCTACCATGTGCAGTCCCTGAGCCCCAGCCTCAACACAGCCACAGCCTCAAATCCCTCTCTCCCTGTTTTTGCCCAACCATGGGCCACCATGAACCTCCTCTTGCAAAACAGCTCCCTCCAGCACACACACACAGCAGGGGTGGGAGATGCAGAGGAGAGAATCAACTGCTCACTGGGTCTGAGGCATCTAGATGTCCAGAGGTGACCATGGGCTCCTCTCGGGACACAAAGGGAAATTATTCCCCCACCTGCTCTCCAGAAGAGAAACCAAGGAAGTGGGCAGCCTGACACCTGAACTGCACTTCCCTTTTCATGGGTGTCCTGCCTTCTAAGCCTGCCCTTCCATGCTCCCCGGCTTGGATTGGAGTGGCCCTTCTCCTTGGTCACCGGCATACCTAGGATCATATGGAAATGTGGGTTTGTGAGGGTATCACTGAGCACTTTCAGAAAGGGAGTGGGAAGAAGCTACCAGGCCATCCATGTTCAAGGAGCACATTTTTGGATTACCACCTTCCCTGGGTCCCGCCTTTTTCTTGGAACACCGTGGTGTGCTGAACATGGACTGAGTTATGGTATCTGATATATATTGCTTCATTTAATCCCTACAGTTCTACAAGGCAGATATGACCATCGTCACTTTATAGATGAGAAATCAGAGGCCAGGAGAGGTTTTCTTCTTCATGAAGCATCGTTCCACTGTCAAGTGGAGGTCTTCAAGCAGAGTCTCTCTGATTCCCAAGCCTACTCTGAACTATCCCTATGGCAGAAGCTATCCTCACACCTAATAAACATTCAGTATTTACCGAGTGCAGCAATGAATGGATAAATGCCCCAAGGAGCCATGTTTCATGTAGACTCACCTGATAATAACAGTCAAGCCAATACCTTGTAACAGTGTGTCTACATGTTTTCTGATTCTGAAAATTCATCAGAGTAATTTGCAAGCAAATATTTCATGGCCACTAAATGCACTAAAATATTTTGTGTCATTTGATTTTTAAATGATATTGTTTTGGTTGTAGGTCCTTAGATCTACAGACCTTGGTAAGTCCAGTTATTTTTCTCATTCATTATGGTGTTTGGGGGAGAACATTTTCCCTGTGTAATTCAGGTTTCAGCCAGCTTTTGGAAAATCACCCTCATGGGATTCGTAAATCAAAACCCCCAGCTAGTCCCTGCCTTTTAAAGAACTTTACTGAAACATGTTCTGACCTTCAACTTTATGGGAAGTGGCAGTAACCAGTGGTCTCTGTACAGCTCTGAGTATTCCATTGAGAAACTTATTTCTTCTTTTGATCTTGCTGTACATTTGGTATTAATTTTTTTCTTGGTGTGTTTCCATTTACACATGAATGAGCTCAGTCTGTTTTTAGCAGAGCATTGCTAGATGAAGATGCAGGGCTTCATTAACAGAAATCCTTGAAGCAGCCGGCCTGGGTGCCAGCTACTCTTTCAAAGCCTATATAATCACAGCACAGACACACAGACACACACACACACACGTTACAGAACATCAGGTTGTAAGAGATACAGCGACTCTACTTTGAGGAATGTGAGAAGGAATATAAAAAAATAAACCCACCAGCATCTTAAGAAAAAGTGGTGGGAACCAGGCTGGGTGTGAGCTATGATACCAGGTCTGGCCTGGTTTTGATCAACATTCCAAGAAGGTTCAGAGCCCCCACGGCTCATGTCAGAAAGTGAGCGAGAGGACCTCTGGGAGAGCCCGAGAGAAGCAGGGAAGCAACTGTGTGTGAGACAGTTACGGATAAAACCTCACATGTGGATTTCAGGTTTCTTCAGAATATCAGTGTTGGACTTTCACTCGTACCAGCACGGTAATTCTGCAGCGGTAGAGCAGCCCTATAAAAAGAGTCCAGCATTCACGTTTATAGGGACGCATGCAGGAAGACCAGGGTTGTGCTGTTCTCTTGGCGGAAGGAACTCCACGGACTTCCTTAGAACCGCGCTGCAAGGGTTCACAATGCTAACGTAGTGGCAGTTGCTGTGTGATCCTGGGCAAATTACTTAACCTTTTAGTCTCTTTATCTTTCAAGTAGGAAGAATAACAGTAACTGTCTCACACAGTTGCTGAACAGATTAAACACATGGAAAGCACTGAGCTCTGCCTGGCAACTACCAAGGACCATGTGCAGGCCTGCTGTTCCTGTCTTCATCAGCAACAGCAGCAGTGCCAGTGGAAGAAAACCATGACTGCCCCCTCCTTGAGCTTTGCAGGCTTCCACTACTGGGGGCCCCTTTTCTCCTCACTATTACATAGCCTCCCATCTTACTCTACCTAATCTCAACTCCCCCTGTGTCCTCGCTATTTGCATTTCTTTTTCCAAATGACCCTTGCCTACGCGCCACTGCCGTGCTCACGGTGCCCGGCACAGAGCAGAGGTTGATCTCCAGCCTCTTCCGGCGCTACGTGGATTGTCTCCTGCTGTCCTGAGCCTCTGCCGCTGTTCTGCATCCCAAATCTCTTCCTGGTGAGGTCAAAAGATGGGGTAACTATCTACATTTGAAAAAGTTTATTACAGTAAAAGACACACTAGCATGAATGGCCCTGCACAGGTTCACCCTTACTTCAAATACATGCATTCCATTGTTTTTGCCACTTTCTGAAGCAGTTCCAGAGGTGCTCTTCTGTGAGTGTAATCAGGAGGTATGATTAAGAATACGGTGAATGCAAAGATAAATAAGCATGTTTGGAGTGAGGGGGAGTATTTTGAGATGAATTAATAGCAATGCGTCTTTTGGTGCAAGAATTTTTAATCATTCACTATGTTTTTGATCATACTTCATATGTGTGTGGTTTTTTTTTTTTTTTTTTTTTTTTGGTACTGCGAATTAAACTCAGGACTTTGGGTTTGCCAGGCAGGCACTGTGCCCCTGAGCTGTATCCCCAGCTCCCCATATGTAGTCTTCTCAATCCCAGCATCAAAGTTCATTTAAAAACAAAAAGAAAAACATTTCATTCAGTGCTTACAGCTACCTGCTCTGGGTGTGCTCTTCCAGGCACCTATGAGGAGGGGAATCCTACGTTATTTCCCATGCTGGTGGTTCCTCCCTAGAAGCAAAGGGCACGTAGGCATTTACGCAGCACCGCCAGCCAGCTGAGGGGCCAAGGCAAGAATTGGGGTGTGGGTGATCTCATGTTTTTTGGGGGAAAAACAAAAACAAGATACATGCCTGCACAGACATCTGCATACTTCTTCAGAAGAACAAGGCAGAATAATAAATTGGGGATCGTTTCCATCATTCTTCACAACAAAGCTATGGGCAACAAAGTGAAAACTGCGCTGGAAAGACACCCACAAGCTTCTGCCAGACTGCAGCCTGGCTTGTGGCAGAGACAGCACCCAGACCACGCTCGCGCTGCCTTGGCGTCGGCCCGCCCTGCAGAGCCGCCACATGTGCTGATGGGGGAAAGGTCACCAAGTTTCAGGGACAGCAAAGCTGCTCCTGTGCCCAATCAGCGACTACATAGCCCTAGAAGTACCCAGGGTGCTTGGGAGAGCTATCTCTGGAGACCTGTAAGGAGCTCCCATGTCTAGGATCCACTTGAGTGCTTAATTTAAATGGTAGGAGAGCTAGGTTACCTTGAGAGATGGCCCCTGGAGTCAGCGAAGCTCTCCTCCTGAATACATTCTTAACTTTTGCACCAGACCCTTACATGTGCTATGAGTGTGTGGTTCAGTCAAACCAAAAAGGACCGCCAGACTCATCTCATTATGGTTTTTACTCGCACGTCGCCCATTCTCTGAGGGGCTGACAATGCAGAACCTCTCCTCCTGTGCTTTCATGGACTGGCCGCTTCGGGTACTCCCTTTGGTGAAATGTGTGCCCATGGCTCTTGTTCATTTTCTAATCAGATTTTTTTCTTTTACTGTTGAGGTTTGAAAGTTCCTTATATACAGTAGTCCTCTGCCAAGTGCACAATTTTCACATACTCTCTCCCTCTCTCTAGCTTATTTTTTCATGATTTGTCAGTCACATAAAGGAAGTTTTCAGTTTTGATGAGGTCCATTTTATCAGTGTTTTCCTTGATAGATCATTCTTTTGTGGTCAAATCTAAGGATTCTCCCCAGATTTCAAAGGTTTTTTTAATTTTTTTCTAAGAGTTTTTGCATATTACATGTAAGTTTTAGACCATGTTTATTACAATAAATGATACTGCAGCTAGAACCCAGGGGCACTCTACCACTGAGCTATAATCCCCATCCCTTTTTAAAGATTTATTTTGAGACAGGGTGGGTTTGGTTTTGTGACCTTGGCTGGGCTTGAATTGGTGATCCTGCGGCTGTACCCACTGAGTGTTGAGATTACTATGACCCCCTTTGAGCTAACTTTTCTTATGTCTGTGTCTGGTTTCACTTTCTGACCTATGGATGTCCAGTTTCTCCAGCAACATTTCTTGGAAATATCTTCCTTCCTTCACTGCATTTTGTGTGCCTCTTTGTAAAAAAAATCAGTTGGCTGGAACAAAAGATGAACATGAAATATTTCTAGCTAAACCATGTACCTTGAGACCATGCTCTTAAGTGAAATGAATTGGACACACATGCTTAAATATTGCATTGTTTCTCTGGTGTGAAAGATTGAAAGTGTCAATAAGGACCAAAGTATATAATATATAATGGGAAATGGGAAGAAAATATTCAAAAAGGAAGGGGAGTGAGGGGGGAGGAGAGGAAAAGAAGAAAGGGAAAGGAAAATGAGAACAGAAGGAAAAATGGAAATAAAGATTTTGTAAATGAGGAGGAGGAGAGGGTTGAAGAGAGGGAGGGATTGGGGAGAAAGAGAAATCAAGATGTATCATGCACAAGTACAGACTCCCTCTGAGGAATGCAATCATGACATATGTCTAAAATATACCAATAAAATTAATTTTTTAAAAATCAGTTAGTTGACCTTGCATTGTGGCTCTTTCTGGGTTTTCTGTTCTGTTTTATCAACCTACACTTCCACTCTCTGCTGATACAACATTGTCTTCATACTGTAGTGATGTAGGTACCAGACATTAGTATCAGCTAGAGTGATTTTTTGTTTTTTTTACTACTTTCTTCAGACTCCAGGGCTCATATTTTTTTGTA
>PVKA01037577.1:0-20919 GCA_004027165.1 Ctenomys sociabilis | reverse complement strand
AAAAAAAAAAAAAAAAAAAAAAAAAAAAAAAAAAAAAAAAAAAAAAAAAAAAAAAAAAAAAAAAAAAAAAAAAAAAAAAAAAAAAAAAAAAAAAAAAAAAAAAAAAAAAAAAAAAAAAAAAAAAAAAAAAAAAAAAAAAAAACATGAAAGAATTGCTCAGTACATCTATAGAAGAAATAATTTAAAAATAGAGGGAAATAAGAAAATGATGGAAATACTGAATGATTCACACCCAGGACATGAATTCCAGTGGAAGATGGCAAAACCGCTTGAATGAAACAATATATAGAATTTCAGACCTTGAAGACAGCACTGCAGCTAGTGAACACAAAAGGAAACATCTCTTAAAAATAATGAGAAAAGCCAGGGAGATAGTTCAGTGGAAAAAGTGCTTACTTAGCAAGTACAAGCTCCTGAGTTCAACCCCTGATACCACAAAAGAGAGAGAGAGAGAGAGAAACCAGGAAATAACAATACAATAGCTGCAAGATGATGCAAAGGAAAATAATATAAGACTAATTAATAGGTTTATAGGTATCAATGAAACAGCTGGAGTAAACACAATGACATAAAAAGTGTCTGCAGAAGTAGTAGCAGAAAATTTCTGAAGCATGGGAAAGAATCTGACACACAGAGAAGTGAGGTATGTAGAACTCTGGCTAGCCATAATAAAAATAAAATCTCTACCCAAATACATAACAATCAAGATTCTAGAAATTCAGAAAAAAAAAAAAAAATCAAAAGCTGTTAGAAGAAGCAAGGGCAAGCCAAATAGCTCAGCGGATTAAAGTGCCTGCAAGCAGCTCAGGGGCTGGAGGTTTGATCCCCAGGCGTGCTGTGACAGACCCGCCCCCAGGACACACTTAAAGGGCAACTGAGACTGGGCATAGTGGCACGCGCTTGTAATCCCAGCTCTTAGGAGCTTGTAAACAGGCAGATCACTATGAGTCCAATATACTAGTGAGACCCTGAGCACCCTGCAGACCCTCCCCTAAAAAATACAAAAAAAAAAAAAGTAGATCACCTCTAAATGGAAAGCCCATCAGATTTCTCAACACAGACCCATCAAATTAAGAAGAGCTTCGAGTGAAATATTTCATGTCCTGAAAGAAAACTTTCAACCCAGAGTGATGTACCTTGCAAAACTATCAATCAAATTTAATGGAGAGATAAGATACTGCCACAACAAAAAACAACTGAAGAAATTCATGATGACCAAATCAACACTACAAAGAGTACTGGCAGGTATTTTAGAAAGAGACAAAATGACAACTTCAAGAATAACAGCAGCAAAGAACCATAAAGCAGGGAAAGCAATTAAGCAATGGGAAAAAAATAGGGATCCTACAGTAGGAAAATAACATGACAAAGATAAGCCAATACATGTTACAACCATCAATGTAAATGGCCCAAATTCACCAAACAAAAGAAACAGACTGGTAGAGTGGCTTAAGAAACAAAATTCAACAATATGCTATATGAAAGAAACATTTAACCAAAAAAGAAATTAATAGTCTGAAAGTGAAAGGATGGAAAACAATATTCCTTGCGACAAGAAACTAGAAAAAAGGCAGCGGTACTTATTCTGGTTGCTAACAATGGTCAACTTCAGACCAAAAGTGAACGAAAGAGCTAAAGAAGATCACTACATACTTTTTACAGGAAAACTAAAACAGTAAGAGCTAAAACTTATAAATGTATATTCCCCTAGCGTAGGAGCACCCAATTATACAAGACAATTTTATTTTAACATATTTAGTACAGGGTCTACACAGATTGGACTCATAGTGATCCTTCCTGTTTTTCAACCTCCCAAACACTAAGATAAGCTTGTGCCACCTTCAGTCTCAATCACTGTCTCAGCATGCCCCAGGGGTAAGGCCAGGACAGCAGGCTGTGGAATCCCTGGCCCCTGTGTCTGCTTAAGCAGGCACTTTAATCTGCTGAGCTATCTTGGGTGGCCACAAGATAAATTCTGACAGACATGAAAGAGTAAATGAGCAATAATACAATTTTACTGGGGAACTTTAACATCCTATGGACACAAAGAGATAAATCAACTAAGCAAAAATTTAGCAAGAAATAATAGAACTAAAGCAAACTTGTGAAGAAATGGTAGACCTTTACAGTGTTCTACTCAACATCAGAATACAGATTCTTTTCAGCTGCACATCAGATATTCTCCAAAAGAGCCTACATACTAACACACACAGCATGCCAAGGAACTGAAATTATCCCATTCATATTATCTGTCCATAGTACAATAAAAATGAAACTGACAAAAGAAACAGCAAAGAATTCTACATAAACATGTGGAAACTAAATAATACACTCCTGAACAATCAATGGGTCATAGATACAATTTAAAAAGAAATTAAACAATATTTACAATCAAATGAAAATGCAGAGACAACCTCCTGAAACCTGTGAGGTACAATGAAGGCTGTCTTAAGAGGGAAATTTATAGCAATAAATTCTCACAGTATTTATAGCAATAAACTCTCACACCTCACATAACAAGCTAAATAAACAATTTTATGGTGCACCTCAAGCTCCTAGAAAAAGAGCAAGCCAAAAGTCTAAAGAAGATAGGAAATTATATAAAGATAAGAGCAGAGATAAATGAAATGGAGACAAATAAAACAATTGAGTCAAACAGTTGATTCTTTTAAAGGATAAATAAAACTAATAAACCCCTACCCAATCTCATAAAAAAAGGAAAACATTCATGCAACACGGAATGAAAGAGTGAAAACACTACAAGCCCTTTAGAGGCCTGATTTAGAATATAGTCAGTACTTACTTTCAAAATCTTTACTCTCACAAAAAAAAAAAAAAAAAATCTTTACTCTCACATTATGGAGAACATAAAAAATATAAAATATTTTTTTACGTTACACAGATTCAATGCAATCCTGACTAAAATACCTCTGTGTATGCCACACAGATCTAGAGAAAATATTCCTAAAATTCATCTGGAACCAGAAGAGACTCAGCAGTCTTGAGAAACAAAGGAAAGGCACAAATCATCACAATCTCTGACTTGACATTACACTACAAAGCTACTATCATAAAATCAGCATAGTACTAGGGGAAAAAAAAAAGACATGAAATTAACCAAACAGATTAGAATGCATACACAACTACAAGGGGCCAAACATGTTCACGGAAACAAAGATAGCCTCTTTAATAAACAGTGCTAGAAATACTATCCACATGCTAAAGGCTAAAAAT
Organism: Ctenomys sociabilis; assembly: GCA_004027165.1. Lineage (NCBI taxonomy): Eukaryota > Metazoa > Chordata > Mammalia > Rodentia > Ctenomyidae > Ctenomys > Ctenomys sociabilis. The sequence goes on along the minus strand of PVKA01037577.1, from coordinate 17,685 downwards.
AGACCCATGCCTATCACCATCCACTAAATCACAGTCAGAATGGATCAAGATTTAAATATTAAAACTGAAACACTAAATCTTCTGTAAGAGGTAGGTAGAAATATTAAGACATGGGGATAGTTAGAGTTTATGAACAAAAACCAAAATTCATGGGAAATACTTCAAAGAATCAACAATTGGGATCTTACCTTGTTGAAGTTTCTGTACATCAAAAGAAATCATCAACAGAGTAAAAGAAAACCCATGAATTGGGAAAAAAAAAATTATAGCCCACTGTCCCTCATTCAAAAGAGTTAGTCTAGAACATACAACTTAAAAATTCAGGTTTCTAAAATTGAAAGATCCAATCCAAAAAAAGAAAAACATCTGAGGTGAATATACACTTCATAAATGAAATTCAAATGGAAAACACATGAAAAAAATGTTCAACATCATTGGCTATTCAAGAGATGCAGAGTCCAGGTGTGGTGGTGCACACGTGTAATTCCAGCACTTGGGGAGGCTGAAAACAGGAGGATCATTATGAGTCTGAGACCTGGTACCAAATACATAAATGACAAAAAAAAAAAAAAAAGATACGCAATTTTTTTTTAAATGTACTTGGTACAGGGTCTCACTATGCAGCTCAGACTCTAGTGATCCTCCTGTTTTTAGCCTCCCCAGTGCTGGGATTACAGGCATGCACCACCATGCCTGGTCTTGGTGGCAGGCTCAAGTCACCTGAGAGTGGAACCAGTGCAGCATGTGGTGCCAGGTATCAAACTCCAGTCCCTATACTTGCTATGCAGGCACTCTATCTTGCCAGCCCAAAATATGCAAATTAAACCAATGCCAAGATTTCAACTTATGCCAGAAAGAATGGCTATCTTCAAGAACTCAACCAATAGCAAATGCTAGAGGGGCTACGGAGAAAAAGGAACCCTTGTCCACTATTGGTGGGAATGCAGACTGTACAACCACTATGGAAATCAGTGTGGAGATTCCTCAAAAATTAGGACTGGTGATCCCATTCAACCCAGCCAGACAGAAAACATTAAAAAAAAGAATACAAAATAGTGAGAAAAAAAAAAAAAAAAGAAGAAAAAAAAATAGATTTTCACTATACAAAAGAATTCAACAATGCTTGCTGTATTGCATAATTCTGTTTTGATTACAAGACATAAGCATGCAAAATTAGTAAAGAAAAAAGTTGCAAGAAATTAAAAAGAAAAAGAATTCAAGCATTAACTGTTCCTTTAAGTAGACCAGCAGGTACCAGCAGTAAAACTATTGAAGCTACCCTGCTCATGTACATAAATATATCTTTTCCCGGGCTAAGGAGATAGCTCAGTAGAGTGTTTGCCTGGCAAGCACAAGGTCCTGAGTTTAATCCCTAGTAATGCAAAAAAAAAAAAAAAGCTTTTCCCCTTTCTTCTTTTTTTACTTTTCCTGGTCAGTTTTTCCTTCCTGTTATACAAATTCTTTCCCTTTCACAGTATCTATTGTATCTTTCAGATTTTATTTACTCTTTCAGTTTTTTTTTTTGTTTTTTTCTATCAGGGATTGAATTTAGGACCTTGTGCTTACTAGGCAGGAGCTTAAACCACAGTTATCTCCTCATACCCTCCTTCAGGTTCTTACACTACCAAGACAATATGATGTTTGCACATACCAATCTACAAAAGCCTTTTTATTTTTTCTTAACAGTTAACAGTTAATACTCCATGGTGTAAAAATCTGTTTTATCCATTCCTCAGTTGATGGGCATTTGGGTAGTTTCCAGGATTTAGCTATGACAAATTGTGCTGCTATAAACATGGGTACACATATATCACTGTGGTACATTTTCAGGTTATCTGGGAAAAAACCCAGGAGAGGAATAGCTGGATTGATTGGGACTTCCTAGCCTAGCTTTTTGAGGAATCTCCACAATGAAGGAATTACTGAGTTCAGAACGACAGAAAAGGATGTGGGGGAAAGAGATACATCGATATATATGCAGGATGGTTTGGACAACTACACTGTGGATTTCTGCTAGTCTATGGAAAGGAGTGCCAAGGAGATGGCTCAGTGGAATAAGCACTTCTCTGGCAAGAGCAAGGCTCTGAGTTCAATACCCAGTTCTACACCCCCCCCCCAAAAAAAAAAAACCAGAAAGGAGCAGTTAATGTTTCATTTGTTTTGTTTTCTTTCAATTCTTTTTCTCTTTTTTCTTTTTCTAGTTTTGCATACATACGGTTTATATCTAAGTGTCCCCCCATCAAAGCCTCATGCAGTACAAGGCAGGGTTCTAAAGTTTGTGATTAAGCCGGGGATGGTGGCACAGGCCTGTAATCCCAGCACTCGGGAGGCTGAGACAGGAGGATTGTTATGAGTTGGAGACCAGCCTGAGCTACAAAGTGAGCTTAAGGCCAGTCTGAACTGCAGAGTGAGACCCTGTCTCAAAAAGACAAAATAAATAAATAGTTTGTGATTAATTTATGACCCATGCTGGGATTATGATATGAGTGCTTCCAACACAATGGAAGGGAGGGCTTGCCTGCCACCACTGCTCCTCCCTTTTCTGCTCTGGCTACTTTGCTGTTTTCTGTCACCACGCCTTGTTCCATGTGCCACTCTGCTTTCAAGTCAGCTGATTATGGACTGAAACCTTCACAAATTGTGAGCTAAATAAATATTTCCTTCCTTAATTTTGTGTCAGGTATCTTGTCCCAGCAATGAGAGAAAAGTAACTGACACAATTAAAAAGGCTATAAACTTTAAATTTAGAAGATTTTATATAACATTTTGACCCGGTAAAGAGATTAAAAAAATAAAGATAAGAGCACAAAGGCTATGCATGACAAGGAAAGCTTGTAGAAGTAGTTTATTAAAAATAACACAAGTTACAGCCTATTAAGATATTATCCAAAAATGATACGAGTATTGTTAAGAGTCATTGGAGTCCCCAAAAGAGGTCACTTTTCTGATCTGAGAGGTAAATCTTAAAAAAAAGAAGTCAAATATAAATGCCTATAATTTCCAAACTGTTCAGCTATCTTGCTAAGAAGGCACCTACTCTAAACGTATAGGCCCAAACTACCTTTGGGCCAAGGGATAAGAAACGACAACACAGGACTAGCCAAATAGCTCAGTAGATTAAAGTGCCTGCAAGGAGGTGCAAGGGCTGGAGGTTCAATCCCTGGGCCTGCCATGCCAGCCCCAACCTGGGGCACACTGAGAGGGCAATTGAGACTGGGTGTTGTGGTACACACCTGTAATCTCAACACTTGAGAGGCTGTAAACAGGGGAATCACTATGAGTCTGATCTAGTAGTGAGATCCTGAACACCCTGTAGATCCTTCCTTAAAAATACAAAAAAAGAAAGAAAAGACAACACGGACAAGGGTGATATTGAAGAATTCTTCTCCCAGCTGTACAAGACATCAAAGCAGAATACTCAAATGACAAAGGGGACTGACAGAAAAGACATAGAGGCAATGGCAATGAACAAAAATTATCCCTGCACTGCAGGTGAGCTTTTTGAAAACTACTGCCAACAACAAAAAAAAAAAAAAAAAAAAAAAAAAAAAAAAAAAAAAAAAAAAAAAAAAAAAAAAAAAAAAAAAAAAAAAAAAAAAAAAAAAAAAAAAACTGGAGCTGGGACACACCTGTAATCCTAAGAACACATTATGGAACAAGAAACAGACAAAACCAGAGAATGTTTGACAGAGACAGTTGGCAGCACTGAAAAAGTGATGCTCCAAGGCTAAAGAGCATATACAAAGGAGCTGAGGTTGAAGCCACAAGCAGCACAAAGCTACCCTGAAGAAAACTGAATCACTAAAAAAGAGGCCCAAGAACTGCAGGAGTAAACAAGACTCGTTCAACAGGGGAGTTGACCCAAGACACTACCAAGAAACATTCACAAAGGAAACAACAAAAGAACATCCTAGAATGACTACATGATGAGAGAGAGGCAATTCAGTGATTGAAGAGGCCAAGGAGGCTCAAAAACATTCCAAAGATAAGGCAACATAGTCTCACCAAAAGATGAAAGAAACAGAGTGACTGAAAGAGGTGACAGAGGCACATGCCCAAACCAATGTACAAATGGAATTAAAGGCACAAATACAACAGCACGTGTAAGAGGAAGAAGTACAACGCAAAAGAAAGAAGAGCTAAACTTTTGCAGCACAGTTCAGAGGGGGAAGACAACCAAGCACAACAGGGTACACATCAAAAAAGAGATCCAGGGTTGGCGAGATAGGGCATGGTCTAAGCACCTACTTAGGCGAGCACAGGGACTGACTGGGTTTGATCTCCGGCACCATATGCCACATAGGTCCTGCCCCCAGCATGCTGAGCCAGCCACTGAGTCCAGGTGTGGTGGCGCACACCTGTAATCCAAGCACTAGGGAGGCTGAAAACAGGAGGATCACTAAAAGTCCAAGCTGTGTAGTGAGACCCTGTACCAAAAATATGTTTTAAAAAAAAAAGGAGATCTACATGGTAGATCTAAGATTGCAGAGAACTAAGTGCCCAGGTGGTGGGACTACAGGTGAACTACAAGATCGATCTACATGGACAAAGACCAAAACCCAAAACTGACAAACACAGAGTAAACAGCACTTGTAGAGACAAATGCCAGGAGAACCAACACAAGAGTCAAGAACAGACAAAATGGACTCATGCATGAAGGCTAACACTGAGACAACTAAACAAATAAATGACTCTACAGACATTGGAGGAACTGCAGCTATAAACCAAGAAGGCAGAGAAATGACTGTGACAGAAATGAAACACATGGATACAGTACAGATAACCCTAGAGAAATATCAACACGGAGATAAAGCTACAACCATGCCTCCTTTGCAAGACTACTAAATCACACAAGAATCACACACATAAAAACATGGAATGGAGAGCTCAGGCCTGGTGTGTGATTGAGACCTCAGGATCCTGAAGTGACCCAGAGCGTAGGCCCAGCCCGTGAGTGAGACCACCGGGCCTCCAGATCCTGAATCGACCCAGAGGATAGGCCCAGTGTGGAACTCTTCAGCAGAACTCCCTGCAAAAAGGCTAGAGGCAAGAACCACCCAGCTGATTCAGGAGAACATCTTGCCACTGTGACACAAAGGCTTCACTGCAAGGCTGCAGCAGGAACAAGTGGAGCACAGCAGCCAGACCCAAGCCACACCCACCTGGAGGAGTCTGAACTTCATAGATCCAGACCTCGTGCTAAGGTAATAACTTTCTAAGCTCTACACCAAAGGTCAAAAATCAATGGTACACAAAATGACAAAGAGAAGAAACAAAAAGCAGTCTCAGGCCCCGAGTCCACCCAGTACAAAAGCAAAAGACACTAACATAGAGGAAATTGGAAATCACACACCTGAAATCTCTGAAATAATAGCATTGGTAGTAAAGAAACAACTACAGAAAGGTACAGAAGAGATCAGATCAGAAACATTTTCTGAAGTAAAAAAAAAGTAGTGATAACTATAATCAAAGAAGTACTAAGTGCTTCTGAAGAATACACTGATTAAAAAAAAATGGAGAATATAAAAATGATGGATCCCCTGAATTAGCAATACAGGAAAGAAACAGAATGTATGAAACAGATCCAAAGTGATATACAGGAAATTAAAACCTCAATCACAAGCTCGCAAATTCGTTTAAGTGAAAATGAAAATAGACTTGCTGACCTTAAAGACACACACCATTGCAACTAGTGAAAAAGTAAAAGATTTCTTAAAAACAACTAGGATGCAGTAAAAAAATAATTCAACATCTGTAAGACGATGCAAAGATGAACAATGTGAGACTAACAGGCATTAATGAGAAGGAAGGAGTCAATACAAATGATATAAAAAGAATATGAGCAGAAGTAATAGCAGAAAACTTCCCAAATATGGGGCAACAATCTGACATTCAGGGAACGGAAGCACACAGTACTCCAAATAACATCAACCCAATTAAAACCACTCCCAGACATACAATAATCAAGATCCCAGAAATTCAGCACAGGAACAGTATACTAAAAGCCGCTAAATAAAAGAAACAGATCACGTTTAAAGGAAAACCCATCAGAATAATGACAGATTTCTCTTCCCAAACAACCTAGTCAAGAAGAGCATGGAGCAAAGTACTTCAAGTCCTGCAAGAAAACAAATTCCAACCCAGACTGAAATACCCTGCAAAACTCTCAAGTATAATGGAGAAGTAAAATACTTCCACGCCAAACAACAAGAATTTCATGATGACAAGGCCAAGCCTACACAGACTACTAAATAATGTTCTAGAGAAGGAGCAAAATGACCACAACCCATGAACGACAATGGAAAGAACCCACCAAATAGGGCAAACAATTAAACACAGGAGAATAAGAAGGATACAATAGTAGTCTTTCAGTTATTCTTTTGTATACAGCAGCAAAATATTTCCAACAGCACACTCTACAAATGGACTTCTCTCGCACCCTATGGGTCAAGATTCCATATGGGACTACAGGGTGGATTTCAAGGAAATAGCTACAGCTCAGTCTCACAAGGGACATCTGGCCACCAGTAAGTGTCATGGTCATTATCTATGTCCACAACACACTAGAACTTCGTGTGATACCCTATCCCCAAACTGTCAGAAGTGATGGTCATTTATTTGTCATTCCAGCATTTATCTTATGTTTTGATTTTAGTACTTCTTTACTATCATATAATTTTTCTCAGTTCAATTGTTTTGAAACATTTAATTTTAAATTAATTAGTATTTACTTTCTGAATATTGCTTTATCTTAATTTTTAAGTTTAATACTATATCTTTGAATTATAATTTATGTATGACATTGTATATCTTCTCCTAGTAATAGAAACTTTAAAAAGCATATTTCCATTTGACTTTATATTACTTCTTCCCTGTCCTTTATACACACATACACACATATATATATAAAAAAAAAAAATACGTGTATAACCCAACATAAGATTGGTACTGTTTCACAGAAGTCTTCAATGACCTTTTAAGTAAGGGTTAATCTAGTTTATATAACTATCACTGTATAACTATCACTTTGAGAGCTCTTTATTGTTCATCAGGAGCATATTGCAACTTCTCTTGCCTTTTGAATTATGCTCTTTGTTATTTCCTATATGATACATCTGGAAGTATTGAAATATTTCAAGTTTGTATAACTAGAAAATAGTTTACTTTTAGTTTTCAAAGGTATGTTTGCCAAGTATAAAATTCAAAGAGAATATTTTTTTTTCTTTCAGTCCTTTAATTAGTCTAGTTTCTTACACACTTGGTCCTTTTTTTTCCTTTCTAATGTGGAATAAGATGCAATTTAATTTTGTTTTTCCATAACTAATTTTTTTTATGTATATGCTTTTACCATTTTTTTCTTTATAATAAGTTTTGGACAATTTCATTTTTGTGTATCTTGGTATGATTTTATTTAAATCTCTTGTGCAAAAGGTTCATTTTTCTTAGAAATGTGATATAAATTGAACTAAATTCAGAAATTTTAAATCTTTAAATATTTATTGCCTACTCCTTTCTACTTTGAGAATTCTAATTATATGAATATAAAGAAAGGAGCAGTTAAAACTTACAATTTTTGTTTTTACTCTGATTTTTTTTCCCTCTCTTGAATGTCTTGTAACTTTTTTTTTTTTAAACAAAACTTATATGTTCATATCTGGTAATCTGAAAAACTAATTTGCACATAGCAACACGTAATATAGCAATCATTGCTGGATTCCTATTACTTTGTTTAGTGGAATCTTGTATCTTGTACAATGCTGTTTTCTTCTATCACTATTTTGTATCCTTTAAAAATAATAATAGAAAGTACAAAAAAACAAAACCATGGACCAATGGCTCAGCTGGAAGAGAAAACAGGCACAGCAGCAGACAAAAGCTAAACCTGCTCATGAAAAGGCTGAATGGGAACTAGAGTGCTGACAATCCCCTCAGCCAAAAGTATAAGACTAGACTCTTCCTTTGTTAGTGCCTAGCACTTTGGACGTAAGTTCTCCAGTGTCCTCGTGAAACTGAAATCCTAGAAATAAATTCTCCTTTTTCCCCTTTAGTCGTTCTGATCTCTTTGATTTTGCAACATTTCCATATAAATGTTCCTTTTGTTTTTCCTCATGTTCCTTGTGATACAGGATCTTATACATTTCAGGTTGTCTTTAAATGCACTATGTAGCCCATACCGGCCTCAAACTCTTACTGATCCTTCCTGCCTTAACCTGCAGAGTGTAGGGATTACAGTTCCTACCACTACAACCAGTCCACGACATAAAAACTCTAATGGTACTTTGCTAAGTTTGTTTTTCCTTAAGTTTACTGGCACCCTTATATAAACCTGTTAAAAAAGGCAGTCATTCCAAGAGAAGTAAATACCAAGGAGTCACACAAGTACACATTTTCCTTAATACTGTACTTATATGCAACATTCTTCAGAAAGCTTTGTGTATCTGCTAATTTTTCCCCCCATATCTTACCCTTGTTCCATTACAGCAAAGACTAAGGGTTACAAGCAACCAGGTCAGTCTTCGACCCCCGCACAAGTAAAAATAAATAAATTAGAGGGGTCAAGCTAGCAGTGTTGGAAACAAATGAGCTAAAGAAACCGGTTTTTCCTCAGTTCACCTGTTAACACCACCTTAATGATACCCATGCTTCCGTTATCCTAAAAGATACAAAATAAAATAACAAACACTTAAGAGGAGTTCTCCATGCTTGAGGCTGCAGATTACTGACACCGGTGAGAGGCGCAGGGGGAGGCACCTAGTTGGGGGTGTCTGATCCCGTACGTGAAGCAAGAGTCAAGGACCCCTGCCCTTTTTCTTTTGCCTTTTGACTGTTTCAGCAGGCAAAAGTCCTGTAATCGTCAACAAAAGTCACTACTTACTTACTACATACTACCAGGTGCAGCGATTCATTCATTCCTCTAGGTACACAAGATCACGGACTATCTTGGTTCACTCAACCGTAACAAAGTGGCCCACAGCATTCAGCAAGCAGCCCGCGCTGGTTCATGCTTTCACCAAGGGGCTCTTCCTCCGGATGGCAATTCGAGAGGCTCTGCACTCTTTTGCTTTCCAAAATCCCACCCTTAGAGAAAGTAACCAGTGGAGCTGCCACCAAAAATCACACCAGCGGAGAAACACAATCTCACACTCACACAACTTTGAAAACGTGACGGTCTACCAAACATCTGCTGCACTAAATGCGCAACCCTTTCGGGGCTAAACGCAACGGAACCTCCGGCTGAAGCCCTCAAAACGAAAACAGCCGCCGCCAGCCCCGGCCCTGGGGAGCAAGAAGGGGCCCCTCCCCGCTAGACCAGCCGCGCGACGCCCGAGAGCCTCAGCAGGACCGGGGAGGCGCCAGCAGGCTCCGCCGCGGCCCCGCCTGCGCGCGGCCCTCCTCCTTCCGGGACAGCGCGCACCTGCAGCAGGTGGAAGGCGAGCGCCCAGCGGGCGGGCGACGACTTCCACACTCGGAGCCGCAGCCGAGGTCCAGGAAGGCTCTGCGGACCTCCACCTGGACCGGAGCGGACAAAAGCGGGGCGGTGGCCACAGACAGGAAGCCGGGCTGGCCTTGGCGCCTGCCTCTCGCCTCCTCCTGCGACACGCCAAGAGCGCGCGCGTGACCCGGTTTTGCACTCATGTCCTCCGCCTGCAGCGCCCCCTATGGGGCCGCTTCGCAGGGCGTGTGAAGCTTTCTATCTTCAGACACCACCTTTGGGATAGAGATGTGGTTCAGTGGCATATACCCTCGCTTGGCGTACACACATCCCTAGGGTCTATCTCAGCACTGCAGAAAAAAAAAAAAAAAAAGTGACTATGTTTGAAAATAGGGTCATGAAAGATATTAGTAGAAATTATACTGAGAAGCGTTTTTTGTTTGTTTGGATTATTTTGTTTTGTTTTTTGTTTTTTGTTTTTTGTGGCTAGTTCACGGTACCTTAAGGGTGGGTCCGGTGAGGCTTGTGGAGCTGGGAATCCAACCACGGGCCTATGCGCCTGACTTTATGTGTGAAAATATCACATATTCTTTATTCATCTGTTAATGGATATACAGAGTGTGTCCAAGTTTTATTTATTGTGAATTGGGCTGCTATGAAATTGGATATGTCCATATCACTGTAAAATCATGTCTTTAATTCTTTTAGCAAGATGTCTAGAAAGGAAAAACTGGAATGAAAAGAAATAGCTATACTTAGATTTTTAAAGAACACACAATATTTATCCCAGTTTAGTCTCACCAACAATGAAGTGTTCCTGTTTCCCCCACAGCCTTCCCAGCATTTATTATTGTTTACTTTCTTGATAACAACAATTATTTCAGGAGTAGGTTGGAATCTCAGTGTTGCTTCATCTGCATTTTTCTATTGATCAATCATCTTGAACATTTTTCATGTATTTATTAGCTACTTGTAGGGCTAGGCCCTCGAAGTCAGTGCAGAAGATGTGAATACATCAGGACTGTGGCTGGAAGCCCATCTAAAAATTTAAGTCATAACAGATGTCTCATAATACTTCCCAAAGGGATGAACTCAAGCTTGGGATCACTCTTTTGAGATTGCCTTATCTCATAGGGGCTGGGTATCTTCTCCCACCTACTAAGACTAAGACCACTAAGATGAAGATTACTAAGACTAAAAATAAGGCCAAAACTATAGATTATTGACCAAGTTTAATGTTATCACCCATGTATGTTTGCTACCATTAGATCAATATTACCTAACCCACTATCCTTGCAATCTTATTGATCATAATTTTCACCCCTATTATACCTCCCTCGTGCTTCTGCACTATAAAACTTCCGTTGAGATATGAGCTTGTTGTAATCCATTAAAGACCCCTCTTGTCTCTCAGGAGCTATTCCATTCCTCATCCCCATTCCTTTTCTCCAATAAGTTTTCCCACTCAACATCACTTGTTTCTTAGAATTAATTCTTCAACTTCTGAGAACATGAACTTGGCATATTTGACATCCAGCATTAATTTCAAATAATGTAGTCACCATTACTGTTTCCAAAAACCCCCTTGCTGTTTACTCATTGATCTTGACACAGATGCAATGAATAAATACCAATGTTCTGGGTGACTCCTGATCTTTTGTCCCTAGAAAGCAACTGATCATCCCAGATGCCTACCATGCACTCTTATATTTTTGTCTTTTGTTCTTTCTTTCCTTTCCCATTGTGTTGTCACCCAAGCAGGAGAATGCAACCTACTGCAAATGTCTCCAATACTCACCCTATTAGATTTGTAGCATTCTTGGCTTCACAGTCTCAGGATATCCTTTTTCATAGCTCTAGTTTCACAGTTCATGAATTTTTTTCATATGCTCTTTGTTATAGAAATATTTTATTTCTCCATCAATTTTGAACAAAAATTTTATAGCACATGTAACAGATTTGCTGTCTTTTAGAGCTTGAAACCCTGCACTCCAAGCTCTCCTGACCTTTTTTGGGTTTTTTTTGATAGTTTGTTTGGTACTGGGAATCCAACTCGGGACCCTGTACAGACAGCTGCTCATGCTCCTGAGCTATATCCCTGGTACCATCTGTTACACTGTGTGTTGAGAAGTCTGTTATAATTATAATGGGTTGACATTTATGAGTGGTTCATTACTATCTTGAAAGAATTCAAGATTCTGTCCCTTTGAGATTGTGAATGTGATGTCGAAAGATTCTCCTTTGATCATGGCTATTTGGGTTTCTTTATTCTTCATTTATCTGTATGTTTAATTATTTCCATATGTTTGGAAACTTTTCTATTATTTTTAAAATTTTATTTTAAAGAAAAGGAAACAAAAAACAAACTTCCAAAAAAAGTCTACAATGAAAATATATTGCATATTGTCATCTTTAAATTACTCACAGTATAAGATATCAAAATTTAATTGATATTAACAAAATTGACACAAACCAATCTTTTCAACGAACTGAGAGAAATTAGTAATATAACTTTTGCTTTTCCCTTCTTTCTTTTCAACTCTCCTAAAGGAGTTTCCTTTTCCTTTTGACATTTCTTCCCATTATACAATATCTCTTGTAAATTTGGATCACAGTCACTCTTTCAGCTCATCATACTAGTGAGACAATACAATATTTACACATTTGCACCTGGTTTACTTCTGCAACTTGCTCTGAAGTTGCATTCATTTACCCATAAAAGTTTACAGTTTATCCTTCTTTAAGGTTGAATAATACTCCATTATATTAAAAAAAAAAACTTTTTGTTATTCACTCCTCGGTTGTTGGGTTGTTTCTAAGATCTAGCCATTACAAATTGTGGTACTATAAACATGAGTGCACATATAGCTCAATAGAATAATGTTCCTAATGGTTCTGGGATGATACCCAGAAAGGGAACAGCTGGGTCAAATGGGACCTCCAATCCTAGGTTTTTTTTTTAGAAATCTCCACAATGATTTCCAAGGTGATTGTACCAGTCTACACTCCCAAAAGGGGAGAATTCTTTTTGCCCCACAGTTCCAGCATTTGTTATTGGTAGATGTTTTGATAATAGCTATTATTTCCAGGATAAAAAGGAATCTCACTGTTGCTTTAATTTGCATCTCTTGAATGACCAGTGATATTTATCATATATTAATTTACTGTTTGTATTTCCTCATCTGAAAAGTACATCCTCATCTCCAATAGCTATTTTTGGATAGTATCTTTAAATTTGGGAGGCCTTTGTTTGGTTGGTTGTGTTTGTTCTTGGCAGAAACAGGGATTGAATTCAGGCCCATGTTCTTGCCAAGCAAGTGCTTATTCTACTGAGCTACCTCCCTGACCCCTCTTTCTACATTGCTGACAGTAAACCTTTGTCTGAGCAACATCTGGCAAACATTTTTTCCATTTTGTGGGTTGTCTCTTCACTCTTGACAGTTTCTCTTGCTCTGCAAAAGCTTCTTAATAACATGAGTTACTAGTTGTTGATACATTGTGATAGCTCCTGTGAATTCTGCTTTTTTTTTTTTTTATGTGTTTCAGTAGAGGGTCTACTACACAGATAGGACTTGTAGTGATCTGCCTGTTTTCAGCCTCCCAAACACTGGGATTACAGGTGCATACCACCATAGCCAGTATGAGTCGCTGTCTCAGCACTCCCTGGGGGCAGGTCTGGCACCATTCTGTGTTTTATCATAAATTCTTTGCCTACACCAATGCCTTCAATGGTTTTACCTATTCCATATTCTAGAAGACTTAATGTTTCTGTTTCAGTAATAGATCTTTGGTACATTTACAATGTAGTTTCATGCCTGGTGAGAGATGGGGGCCCAGTTTTAGTCTGTAACATATGCAGAGCCTATTTTTCTAGCACCATTTATTAGAGAGGCTGTCTCTTTCAGTTTGGCCCCTTTGTCAAATATAAGTTTGCTACATATGTCTGAAGCTGCTTCTGCATCATTTAGTCTGTTTCATTAATCTATGGGTCTTATTTATTTATTTTGCCAGTACCATACTCTAATTACTGTAGCTTTATAGTGTAATCTCAAGGATTGTGATGCTCCCTGTCTTGCCTTTGTTGACCATAATTGCCTTTGCTATTCTAGGTCTTTTGTGGTTCCAAATGAATTTTAGGCTTCTTTTATCTAATTCTGAGAGACACAATGTTGGAATTTTGATTGGAACTGCATTAAATCTGTATAACAGTTTATAACTATGGACATTTTCACTATATTGGTTCTTTCTCCTGAACAGCAAAGGATGTCTTTCCATTTGATTATATCTGCTTTAAACCCTTTTTTCAGAACACTGTAGTTCTCAATGTAGAGGTCTTTTACTTCCTTCATTAGAGTGATTCCTACGTATTTCTTTTTGTTTGTTTGTTTTTTGGATGCTATTGTGAAAGGTGTCCTTTCCCTAATTTCTCTGTGAGTTTATTATTTGTGTATAGAAATGCTATTGATTTTTTTGAGTGTTGACTTTATATTCAGCTATGCTATTGAATCTGCTTATAAAAGCCATCAGTTTTTTAGTAGAGTTTTGGGGATTTTATATGTAGAGTGTTGCCATCTGCAAATAGAGATAATATCACTTCTTTCTTTCCTATTGTTATTTCTTTTATTGCTTTCTCTTTTCTAACTGCTCTGGCTAATGTTTCCAGGGCTATGTTGATAAAGAGTGAAGGTAGTGGCTATCCTTCTGTTTTTCATGATTTCAGAGTGAAAGCTTTGTTTTTGTCCATTTAGTATGATGTTGGCTGTTTGTTTGACATAGATGACTTTTATTAGATTGAGATAAAGACCATCTATTCTCATTTTCTGCAAAGTTTTGTTGCTGTTGTTTTATCATGCATGGGTGCTGGACTATATTCGAAGCTTTTTCTGCATCTATTCAGATGATCATATGATTTTTGTCCTTGACTCTGTTACTATAGTGTAAAACACTTATTGATTCATATATGTTGAATAATCCTTGTATCCATGGTGAAAATCTAACTAGGTCATAACATATAATCTGATTGATGTGCTACATTCTGTTTGCCAGTATCTTAATAAGAATTTTTGGGCCTATGTTCATCAGAGAGATTGGCCTGTAGTTATATTTCTTTGTTGGGTCCTTCACCATTATTGGTATGAGGATAATACTTGCTTCCAGGAATGAATTTAGGAGTATTGCCTCCCTTTTAATTTTATTAGAAGATATGGGAATTATTGGTATGTTTTCTCTAAATTTCTTGTACAACTCTGTAACAAATCTGGCAAGGCCTAGGCTCTTCTTTGTTGATAATCCTTTTAATTATATCTCTGATTTCATTGATTACTATTGTTTTATAGGATTTTTCTATCTTCTTGATTCAATTACAGTAAGTTGTATATGTCTAGGAATCTATACATTTCTTCTGCATTTTCCATCTTATTACAAATTTTCCAAGTGGGTATTGATAATCTTCTAAATTTCTGCAGGATCTGTGATAGTTTCACTCTTTTCATTGTAAATTGCATGGATTGAGTCTTTTTTTTTTTTTTCATTTTTTTAGATAAGATTGGCTAAAGGTTTGTTCATTTTGTCTTTCAAAGAATCAACTCTTCAATTCATTGATTCTTTTTATTGTCTTTTTAGTCTCTAATGCATTAATTTTTGCTCTAGTTTTTATAATTTCTTCCCTTATATGAGATTTTGGGTTAGTTTGGTCTTCTTTTTCTAGACATTTGAGATTTAACATTAAATTTTTTTTTATTTGTGTTTGCTTTCTTGTCCTAATATATGTATTTACTTCTATAAATTTCCCTCTTAGCACTGTTTTGTGTCCCATAAGTTCCAGGATGTTGTATTGTCATTGTCATTTAATTGCAGAAAGTGACTAATCTCTTCTTTAATTCCATCTGTAACCCATTGGTTGTTCTGGATGGTGCTATTTAACTTAAAAGCGTTTATGACATTCTTGTGGTTTCTTTTGTCATTGATTTCCAATTCCACTGCACTATGGTCTAATAACATACATGGGATAATTTCAGTTCCTTTGCATTTATTTAGCCCATTCCATGTTATATGGACTAATATGTGGTCTACTTTGGAGAATGTCCTACTTGCTTCTGAGATTATGTATTTTGATTTTGTAGGGTGGAACAGTTTATAGATATCAACTAAGTCCATTTGATCAAAAGTTTGGTTCAGTTCCATTATTTTATTGTTGACTTTTTGTCTAGTTCATCTCTTTGTCATTTTGTGATAGTGGGGTATTGAGATCGCCCAATACAATTGTATTAGCACTTATTTGATTTTTCATGCCCATTAATATTTGTCTCATATAGCTATGTGCACTGGTATTTGTTTTATACATATTTATTATTGTTATCTCTTCCTCTAGCAAAGATGTAGTGACCTTTCTTTTTCTCTCTTTCTTTTGTCTGTTTGTTCTTTTTTTTTTCCAGTGTCTGTCCACCCCTGGTGACAGTGCTGGCACAGCATGTGGTGCCAGGGATTGAACTGTGGTCCCTGTGTGCTTGCCTAAACAGCACTTTAGACTGCTGATCTATCTTATAGCCCTTCTTTCTCCTTCTTGATCAGTCTTGGCTTGAAATTCACTTTGTCTGCAAACAGAATTACAAACCCTGTTTTCTGAGCTGCTGTTACATGGAGTATTGTTTTTCATCCTTTAATTTTCAGTATTTGAATTTATTTTTGAATTAAATGTGTTTCTTTTCTTATACCTGATGCATGCTATGTCTAAGATGTCTAATATTCAGTAGGGTTAAGCTCAACTGCCTATGGTATAGGGTAATAATATCACTAAGCTTCTCTTCTGGAGGGTTAACAAATTAAATTTGCAGGTGAAAAAAATTAGAGAAAAAGAAGGGCTAAAAGGACAGCCAACATTTTGACCCTAGCCTTTCAAGGTCAGTGAGGACTCAGGACAGAGGGGAACCTGTACTCCAACATCCTGTAACTCCGTGATGTCCCCAATTTTCTGATTAAGGAAATTATGGGGCCACAGAGGAAAGTGATCAACAATGTAGAGTGTGCCTAAGGAGAGTCACATGGAGGGAAAACGTTCTCTCAGGCTTTCACAGAGAGCAAATTGGTCAAGCAATGGCCGTGACTCATCCACATGACTGACACTGATAGAGGATCTACATGCAAACTGTGGTATAGGGTTTCAAGAAAAATCCGGAGGGAATTTGACTGACCTTGTCAGATACAAAAATTCATTTCTTGTTACATAGGTATTGCTTTATCTTGCTCTTAACCATCCAAGAGAAAAGTATAATTATGAGGTATAAAAAGTAAAGCCATATTCATATGCTGAGTTGTAATGGGCTCAAGTCAACAACTTCTGACATTGCCGGTCATTTGGATAACCCACTACTATTATGGACTACTGGACTATATTGAAATATTGTGCTGAATTCACTCACCTAGTATATTTAAATGGCAATGGAACACCCATCTCTGACAAAACTAAACAAAAAAATGGGGAGATACAAATGAAGGGCCACTTTGTATCTCTATATACAAAACAGGATAGATATAGATTATTTCTCTTAATTGAATGAGAAGAAAGATTTTTACAAATAGTGTTTGGACAGGACATCATGTTTACATCTTATACTATGAATAACCACTATGAAGAAAACAATATGTAATGTATTAATTATTGAAACTGTCCTACTAATTAGTTTTGAAACTTTCTCATTGCTATTTGTTTCTCAATAAAATTAATTTTAAAAAACATGGAAAATAAATAAATGTGTTTCTTTTCTTGTATGCAGCATAATGTGGGATAATTTTTGATCCATTTTGCCACTCTGTGTATTAAGATTGCTGAATTGAGATCACTGATATTGATGATTATAACTAATATGCATTTTCTGAAAATAAGAGACAGTTTACAAGGAAGAGGAAATGTTTCCTTTTTGTATAACAGAATAATATTTCCATAATTAAGAGTGATAATAACTTTATATTAGAAGCAAAATAATAAATGCATTTTGAACAAACCTTGACTGATTCTTAGAAAACATATATGCAGATATACTCATGCACAATACACATTCCTTTTACTGGAGTCACGTTTTTTAAAAATTAACAGAAAGTTCTAAAAACATAATTTAATATTAGTTTGTTATTGACTCACTACAGGAATGTTTTATTATTATTTTTGTTGCTATATTTTTTTTCATTTTATTGAAGAACAAATAGCCATGAGACAGTTTCAAATCAAATTAGCAGGACAAATTCAATAATTAATA